>JAVQJL010019934.1:0-27497 GCA_036024295.1 Nannoperca obscura | reverse complement strand
TGTTTGTCTGCTATATGATATATTTAACTGAAATTGCTGATCCGAACAACCAATGATTTATAAAGGAAAATCTTGAAAATGATCAGGGGTGCCCAAACTTTTGCATGCCACTGTAAATGCAGACAATGTTGCCCTCAGTTTAAATGGATTAGAGGGTCAAAGTAAAAGTAAAAAAGGCTTTGTGGTGGCTCCAGTTACAGTAAATATTGTAAAGTTACTGCACTGAATCATTAAAGTAGGTGTTGTCATGTATTCATAGACAGTGGGATCAGAACTGTATGTCAGTAGGAGCCCCACCCTCTCCACTGGCCGGAGCTTCTGGTGTAAAAACTGCACATCTTTCAAGAGACACACAAATCTGTTCCTGCAGATTGCTTCACGTAGGATAAATTGTTACTATAGACTTTACACCTTTTAACTACTCCCGCTTCTCTTTCAGACAACCTTTAATAATTGCTCTGCTGCAGGAAAGTGCAAAAATGAGCAACACTGTTTAAATTCTGACTGTATTTCTATCATCAGTCTTGAAACAATATCCACAACTTCCCCGTCTCCTTCCCTCCATACACACACAGTCCACCGGCCGATGACGGACACATAGAACCAGACTGGCCTGCTCTCCTTTATCAGCCCCTTCAAGTGCTGTGTCACCTCCCTGCTTCTCTGCAGTCTGATGGGAGTATCTGTGATTATGTCACATTTCAAACACTTCCTGACTTCTCCCACTGGAGTGACTCACCAAACGTCACAGTGTAATAATATTCCAGTTTAACTTAAATATTAGTTAAGGGCCACTTTTGCACTGCAGTTTATACTACCTTCAGCAACAGTTAATCTAAATAAGAGTCCAGTATCATTCTACTCTCTTTTGATCTCACCCCCACACCACCACCACCCACCCCACGCCTCCTTGTCTCTGTGTTTAGTTTACTGTATGTTAATAGGTTTAAGGTGTCCATATGGTTAGCGTCAGGTGGCCCAGTCTGTATGCACCCTCTGAACTGACTGAGCTCAGCTGCAGACAGATCATCACGGATTACATGCTGATTTTAGGGCCATTTGTCTGTGTTCTTAGACAGCTGTAGGGCGGACTCAGTGTGTTGTGCATTGTGCGCTCTGTGTGCAGTCTAACAAGCTGAAGTTGTCATGTGTGCTCTGTGCCTTTTCTTCTAAAATGTAATATGGTCGTGAAAATGTTACCAGGGCCCTACAGTCTGGTACATATATCATATTCTACTTCTTCTTGTATTGTCAGATAAGAGTTTCAGCTAATAGCTTAAATTGCAAATGTTTACATTTTCTTCTTCAAAACTGGGTCATCGTCATAATAGCAGGAAGAGCCACTTACAAGAAATTACATCTGCACTGAGCACATGTTTTAGGTTCCAGGCCTTTGTATCCTTTTTTGGACTGTCAAACTATATTAGGCGGTGTGTTTAGGACATAGTTTAAACAGCTGTGGGGTGGACTGCAGAAACAAATGAATGTATACCAATGCAAGTACTGATGACTATAAACAAGTAATAGTTGACATGATTGGGTTCTGCCATTTCACACCAGCTTTATTGTTAGTATTTCTTAAAATCTGTGTCCCCCATCAGTCCTGCCACCAGTGCTTTTGGCCCCTTGGGGTCGACAGGAACAACCTGTTAACACAACACTGATATTATCACCATATAAAGTCATATCACAGAAGACAAGGAGTAACATTAGCATTCATTTGGAGTTGTGTGTCTTTGGCCAATGGGTGAAAATAACAACACTCACTCTCTTTTAGCTCTGTTTTGGTCTCCACCAACTCCTGAGGGAAATATCTGACCCTTTAGCTGCTAAATGCTCCACAGTGTTGACCAGCAAGTTATTGACTTTGTCTGTCTGCCGTTTGGTGCTGGGCAGGTAGTGTGTAGTGACGTATCAGTTTTTGTTTTTACTGAAAACAGCTGCCTGCGTCTGCTGATGAGAGCGAAAGAGAGAAACAAAACAGCAGATCATAAAACTAATGAGCTAAACGCTTCTTTAGAGCTGAAGGGAACTTCAGAGCTGATTCTGAGACGATTCTCTGTGGGTTTGTAACTATAATTGACAACTTTCACTATCATTTGATCCATTGCTAATATGAAAATATTGAGTGCTGCAGATTTATATATCAGAGCTTAAAACACAAATACACCACCTGTGTTAGGTCCAGTTAAAGTTGCAGAATGTTCTAAGGCAGAGGTGTTCAAAGAGGGAGGCGGGTCTCCACAGGGGGGCTACAAACAGTTCCATAGGAGGCTCAATGAAGGGAAGTGAACATATTACATTAGTGATCAAAAGGAGATCAAATAGATTAGCCTAAATGTGTGATTTGGTTAAAGAGCTAGTTCAGAGGAACACTAAAGGAGGAATCCAGTCAGAATTCAGTCAGAAACTAATAAATGCCTCAGGACAGACTTTTCTTTTACGTATTGGGTGTAGTCTGAAGTTATGTCATACAGCAGTATTAGGCTATCTCGGCCCAGTTGTTGAGTGTCTGTAACAATAGTAATAATCATGATGCCATAGGCATCCAGAAATTGAGCGAAACTAAGCAAGTAAACTAAGGGGGGTGAGGGGGCACCTTTCCCCTAAGCTTTGTCTGAGGGGGGGACCACAGTATCAGACTTTGAAAACCTCTGTTTTAAGGCAACAGTTCCTTTGGAACAGCTAATACTTGTAATGCGTCTAACTTACTCATTTGGTTTTTGTTTTGTGCCATAAAGCAACATAGACATTTCTTTTAGCCAAATCTCACCTGGCATCACTCCAGTGTAGCCAGGGCATTGATGTGGCCAGTGAATATTACTGGTCTTATGTCTGATGCCTCAAACTTTGTTGAGATGATGATTGATTGATGATAAAAATGTGTAGCACACTGCATTTAACAGCAGATGTTATAAAGTGCAGGGGGAAACCCCAATGATATAGCTTCATGTGATAGCACTAAAAGGACAGAATCTTAAATCTTTCCTCTGCTCTGAAGCTGAGAGTAGCAGAAACCATCATTTTATCATGTCCCGGTTTCCTAGCTGGATAATAATGTTTTCCTCTTTCTCAATGTCCCTGTTAACAGCAGCAGCAGCAGCAGGCTGAGGAGTCAAGGAGTCAGCAGCTCTGGACACAGACACTCAAAGACAGGATAATCTGACTCTTTAGAGAGACATGGAAACTGTTCTGACTACATCATTTAAGCCTTACATCATTTCAAATAGTTCTGCTTGATTTTCATTTTTACTTCCTGAGTTGCGGAACACATAATTCTGCCATAACCTTAATAACTAGGGACTTCAAAACTGGCAAAAGAGCCTCTGACCAAAAGGAACGATCTCTTTCACAATGTTTGCTTAAATACATATTACAAAGCATTTCTACTTCCAGACAGAGCCTGACACAGCTTTTTCTCCCACTCGGCTGTTCAAATTTCCACGTCTGTTTATTGAAGACATGTTATGTTAGCCTCAGAGATCGGAATGGTAATTGCTGTGCTAATTCTGGATACATGGGAGTTAGATGATCTTTCATAACTCTTCATCATGTGCTTTGTGTTCAAACAACAGTAGCTCTGTCAGCTCCGTGTGCAGGAGTCAGTCAGCAGTTTAGCTCAGACCAATTCGGTACATGAAGTATGATTAGATTGCTAAACAGACGGTAAACAATGACCAGCAAATGGAAAGGGAAGTTTTGGCCCGGATATCTGGATAAACCACAACTTTCATATATCCAGATGTCCACTGGCTACACCAGAAGCCCTGAAACATCGGCCATTGCCCTCAGAGGCTAAATCATGGTCAAACAATAGCCAATGGGTTCCGGGATTGCAATAACTGTTACAGGATATTCACTTTATCTTCTGTAGTGTGCATGATTCATGACCTGACAGAATTCAGACTGACTAAAGCTTCCTCCAACAGGCACAATCCCAAAAAGTTTACAAGAAGAAGACAAAGATATCTTTCGATTGTTGTCTGAAGCTTAAGGCTCAAATACATTCACTATACAAAGTATTCATAAAAGTATTTTGCTTTTGGTGAAAATTAAATCGACAATAATCCAAAGTGTTGATGTTTTTTCAGAATTGTACATATTTGCATTTAAAACCAAAGTCGTATCAACATTTTACAGGATCATATTAAGAGGAGTCATTTGTATCTTAAAATGACTTGAATGTTCAACCTGAAAAATCATGATGCAGTCAACTGTGAATAAGCGTGCACTTTTGAAGGTTTTGGCTTCAGGACTTGTTGCTCTGACAAAGGTTTAGGTGAACTAGAACTGTTGTTTTACATTAAGCTAACTTTATCATCCATGCATGGAGAAGAAGGCCCAGCAGAAAGTTGTTTTACTTCATATTTTTGTTTTTCTGTGTCGTTTTTCAGGTGAACCCGTGTTCTCCAACCAACAATGAAACCTACCAAGAACGACTGCTCCGCCTAGAGGAGGACAAGGAGTCTCTGGTGCTACAGGTCAGAAGTGTGCATGTGTGTTTATATAAGAGAGAGACAGCACAGTAAGTTACAGTTTGTTCTTAGACTGTTTATGCATTTCAGCATTTGTTTCACTGAACTTTATAAGTAATTAATTGCTTTAAAGCAGTTACAGTTTTCCTGTTTATTTTCGCTCAATTCCTGGATGCCTTTGGTATCATGATTGTTATTTGTAATAACTACTGTAATATTTGTTCACATCCATTCACTTAAATCCTCCCCTGAAACAGTTTGGAGCCCACCTGGGGAGGCCCACCTCACACGTTGAAAACCTCTGCTACAAAATGACTCTGATATATTACAATATAACCTTAAAATATAAACCAGTAGTCAAGTTAAAGCCGGGTAATGGCTGGGGGTGTGGTTGACACTAACAAATAAAGGCCTATCCCCAGCCGGGTTCAAAACAAGGGTGGATAAACACCCAGTGTCTTTCAAACATTTTAATTGAATAAATTCAACAATACAATGTTATTTTCAACACTGTTGTTCTGGATTACTCATCTAAAGAGTTATTGTCCGATTTCAGTCACTGCGGGTGTCTGTGTGTGTGTATTATTGTCTCAGTCTTGTAATGTACAAGTGCCACAAGATGGCAGTTACAGCTACATTTCAAGTGCAAGTTAATTTATTTTTCCCAACACGTTTCTTGCGAATGTGTCACAATAAAAGCCTTGTTAAGAAATTAAGGGTAAGGATGTCCACTGAAATGCTAAAGGGCTTTTTATTTGAAAATAAATGAATGAATCAGTAACAAGTAACAGCGTAATGCAGTAACTTTAACAGTGCAAATGGGAATCAATTGCAAAACGAAGCTTCATACTAAAATATGACCAATTGTAGTTATCAAACAGAGGGAAGTAGAAATAAAGGTTTGCCTCTAATACAAGCCTGTTTCAAATAAAGGCCTGCTACCTTCTGCAGTTCAGGTAAATAAGGGCACTGATCACTATTTTAGAAAATACAGAAGGTGGTAATCTTGTGGCCTCGTCTAAGTCTAAAATGCATCCATGGTCCAATTCCCAGCTGGGATGTTGCATGTCATCCCCCATTGCTCTCTTACCACGTTTCCTGTCAAACTCTACTGTCATCTGACAAAATAAAGGCAAAGAAGCCAAAAACCAATATTTCTGCATCTGCATGAGATAGTGTGGCTTGTGTCTTGTGCTACTTTTATGCTTTTTTACTACTTTACAAGATTTTGAAGGAAAAAGAAAGAATCATAGTTCAGTTGAGCTTGTTGTGGCTTAATTATTTGAATGCTATGAGTTAATGATCCTGGGATTTGTCTGGAAGGATTGGTGCCATACTGGATAAACATCTTAGTTTCTAGCCTGTAATCCTTGTGCTTTAGATACTTCATGTTATTTCATAACAAAACATGCCCGGACACTTTTGAACCATCTGAGCACATGTTTGTAAAGCAGAAGATTATATATCTGTACGTGACGTTAACAGGCTTACTCTGCTCTTAGATCACCTTAATAGCTGGTTCATATGGCTGTGATCTCCACCACCCGCCTTTACATTCCTCCTACTTAAATCACAGTTTTCAAACTAACTGCATCGTCCGGCTCTCTTCACCTGTGTGTTTGTGTGTGAGCGTTTGTTTTGTACTCTGGGTAAGTTTAAAAAAAAAAGTTTTATCATGAGTTAAAGTGCACGACCCGCCTGGATGACTCTGGTTCATGAAGTTGTTCATAAAGTCCATATCACATTTCTCACCACCAACACTCACACACACCTACTTGTTACACATTCCTCATTGGAGACCTGCTGTGATTGGCGGATATGCAAGGTGACTGGGGCTTATTTTTCTTGACAGAAGCTTTAACTGGCTGTTGACGGACAGGTTGCCCGCTTCAAGGTTCATTGCTTTACTTTCTCTTCTTCTTTTCTTCAGTTCTTGTGAGGTTTGTCTGTGTTAGCATATGCACACTCTGTGTTTAACCAACTAACAAACCTGTCCCTGTAGCCCAGTGGGGAACGTTCACTTCCATTTCTGTTTGTGTGACTCAGCAGTGGAGCACAGAGGAGGTAAGAGACTTTCTACATTAGGAGCTTATACAGTCATATCAAAGTCATACCATATCTTAAAATTGCTTTGTGGTACTACACCCTTATATAGTGGTTTAAAGCAGATTGATTATACATTACATGTGTCACATAGGTGTTACAGGTGTTTGTCAAATGCATGTGTTAGGTGCTAAGCACACACATGATCTTAGATGTAACTCATTCACAAACTTGTTCATTCATTTACTCACTTGTTCGTGGCTCACACAGTCGTTGGTAGGAAGCCCAGGCTACCAGATCATTCACTCGTCTCATTCACTCATCTCCTCTGTGTAAACAGCGCGTGTGCTTGTTTTCTTTGGGATTTGGATTTTGATTCGTTTTGAGCCCGAAAACTTTGCAGGAGATCCTTTATTGCCAGGGTGCTGTGAGACGACATGTGGCTGCAGGGGTGAATCAGGGAAGTTGAAGTGACAGAGAATCAGCTGTTGTCAGAAGGATTAGGAGAACAGGAGAATTGGTGTGTGTGTGTGTGTGTGTGTGTGATGTTTGGCAGGAGGTGAGTGTGTTGTCAGGGAGATTATAGAAAATGTGCAACACATTCCTGAGTGACAGACTGCTGAGTAAATGTGTGTTGTTTTGGAGTTGAGGTATGCCAGGATGAATGCGTGTTTGTGAGCAGAGTGAAAGAAGTGGAAGAGACATGGCAATGTGGGTGTAAAGGTACATTTATAGTTGTGCTCGTGTGTGCATGAAATTTGGGTGGGTGGTGTTTTTTTGTATAAGTACCAATGTTTGTGTGCGTTTCCATGTCGCTGTTGTTATGAATTTGTAAGTTTCCATCTGCAACAATGTGTGAGTCTTGCTTAATGCTGCGTTGACACAATGTCGGCAGTAGGGCTGCAACTAATGATTATTTTCATTATCAATTAATCTGCTGATTATTGTCACCATAAATCATTTAGTCTATAAAAATGTCAAAGAATTGTGAAATCATTACAATTTCCCAGAGCTCAAAGTGACATCTTCAAATAGCTTCTTTTGTCTGACCAACAGTCCAAAACCCAAAGACTCTTCATTTACTGTCACACATGACAAAGAAAAGCAGCAAATCTTTACATTTAAAAGCTGGAACCAGCTAATGTTTGACACTTCTGCTTAAAAAATGACTGAAATGATTGATCAATTATCAAAATAGTTTGCAATAAATTTTCTTTTGATTGACTAATCGCCTAATTGATGCATCTTGCAGCTCTAGAACAGCAGAACCTCACACTGTCCTAGGAGGGTTCACACATTATTCCAAGATGCTTTACACTTCTGGCTAGCCTTGTAGTCACATCATTTAAGTAGCCTAAATTAACAACTTTAGCAGTGTTAAATCACATGACATTCACAAGTGCGACCAGATACAAACAAACAGTTTAGAGCTCCCTAAGCTGAGTTCTTTGTGTTTCTGTTAATATAATGATCTTTTCTTCAGATGTAGCTGAGAGTCATTGAGGCACTTCTGTAGTTCTTTTCACCTTTTCAGTGGGAGATATTGTTGCTGTCAGAGGTTCTTCTCTTATTTGGAAGTCGCTTTGGATAAAAGCGTCTGCTAAATGCCTAAATGTAATGTAATGTAATGTTCTTCAACTTGGAATTACAAGAAGGGGGCTGTTGTGAAAGTGTTTTCGCTCTGTGTCTTAGTATCTGTCCTAATAGGGAATGAATGTGTCACCCACTAGGTGAGCGTTCTGACTGACCAGGTGGAGGCCCAGGGAGAGAAGATCAGAGATCTAGAGAGTTCTCTGGAGGAACACCGGCAAAAACTGGCCTCCACAGAGGAGATGCTGCAACAGGTAATGCACACGTGTAAAAAATGTTACTGTGACACAGAAGAAAATGTGCAATATGTCAAAGGTCCTGTTTAATCAAATGTGGGTGAGTATTGGAAAGCATTTAGAGCGTGGCACACTGGCTGCATGTTCTTTGATTAATGGTGCCCTGAGGAGTGTTGCTCACCAGAACACATTATGTATATATCCTTGAAATTTAACATGTTGCATCCATGTCTTTCATGAAGCATTTGTGAATACTTTGAAAAATGCATTGTTTACGTCCATGTAAACTTGCTAGCCGTCTTCTTCTTCACTGTCTTTTCTGGTGCATTGCTCCCTGTCTATGAGTGGAATAGTGTGAAAACATTGACGGGTGGAAAGTGTAAACAGAAAAGTTGTTTGGAATTACAGAACTAGTCAGTACCACAATATTGTGATGAGACACAGTGGGTTGCATTAAGCTGGGTAACCACTATGTTTTTATGAATCTTGTACATTTTGTTAACTCGTACTACCTATCATAGCCGACCATAGGTTTAGCTGCAACATGTAAACTTCTACTCCATTAAAACAACGGACCTTTTGACAACAGTCATGTGGTAAAGCGGACTGTGGAACTGCTCAAACTGAGACAGTCGATCAGAATTTCAGACCGGTCAGAAGTTCAACCGATCGTCCAACTATTTGAACGTTGATTCAATGAGGCGTTGTGACCTCCTCAAACTGTATATGAAACAGTATCTGATCTGGCAGAAATTCGGCTACCAGTTCTAGGATATACTCTTGCTTAATCCCCACAGTGTCTGCCCGGCCTAGAAGAGATTAGAGTGTGTTGACCAATCAGTCTCCACTAATGTGACTGTCACGGAGTTACAGTGGATTAACATTGACTAATTGAGTCAGTGTTTTAACAACTACTTTAATTTGCACTTATTTAAACAATACATATGACAATAATTATGACAACTGAATAATGAGGAATTATTAAGATGGTATTGCATTTGATGTAAATACAGTAACAGTATGTACAGGTAGACGAGTGGATGAATACTGGTAGAAGTAAGGTTGTACTGTAAATGAATAAATAAAGGAGTGGCACTGTGTTTCATTCCAGCTTGACTTTATACCGTTTGCTTCCTCTGACTCACCACCTGTTCAGTTATGTGGTGGGTTTAACACAAACAACAAGAACAAGTAGACAAACCAATGTTGCTACCAGCTACCAATGTTGTTTCATACTTTTTCACTTTTAATGGCTTTTCATCACAGAATAGTGGGGCTGAAAATGTTCTGTTTTTGGTTCAGTAAGTTGTTGTTGGCCCTGAAGTAAAAAGGTCCACTCAAAATAATAGAGGATAGAGAAATAAAGCGGTCCTTATTGGATACAGCAGCTTGATTTATGAGACAAACCGGAATGAGCTTTTGAACATTTGACCAGAGTTTCCCTGTGAAAACCAAAAGAACATTTTTAACAAGCCACTGCTGGTAAAGTCAAGCATTGGAGCAAGGATTGTACAGAGTATCAAATCATGTAATTCAAACCTTAAATACTAGTTGTAGTGATACCTATGATGATAGAGCAAACAATTCAATTTGTCTTTAAGGGCAAAAGAAAGTAACAGTTCATTTAAAAATCTGTCCATCTGTCACCAGCCTACATCATTACTTTACCATGAGAAGGGTGCAATGCTTGTTTAGTTTGTCGTTGCCAACAATTACTCACACTTGCCCTCTTGCTCTGGTTGAAATGTTTCTTGTTAGCCACACTAGTGGCTTGGCTCTACGAAGGACAATGTTGGTCAGTCAGACAGTCAGTCAGAAGACAACCATTTCAGTCCAAACTGAAATATCTCAACTATTATGATCTTAATTACATAACTACTGGATTCATCACCATGAAATGTGATACATGTCTCTCTGTAAAACAAATGATATTCCCATCAGACTTGTACACTGTGTTTAGTGCTAATTAGCAAACTTTAGCATGCTAAGACACTAAACTAAGATGGTGAACATGGAAACATTATACTTGCTAAATATCATGTTTATTATATAATCTATAATCAATTTGAGCATGTTAGCAATTTGATGTTGTGCCTAAGAGACCTCACCGAGGTCTGGCTGTAGACTCTTATCAGTAGTTGTAACTTTACTGTAGACTACAGGTCACACTTTTGCTTAATTGCCTGTATAAAATAGTGTGAAACACTGAATGTCTTCAAGTTGTTCCAGTTGTTTTACGTGACGTCGTTAATGAGGCAAACCATGAGCTCTGCCAGGCTGGACTTAACCACAAAGACCACAGCTCTGTGTACCACAAAATCAGCCCTCTGTTTAGACTCTTCAACAGGCCCTTTGTCTTCTTCGTTGTCAAGGCTGAGGATAAAAAGGCCACAGTCCCAAAAAAAGGCCCCTGTAGGGGCCAGCTAGCTTTTATAATCCATAAAGTTATACGGGGCAGTTCGTCTCTATTTCCCTGTCAGTTGTAATTGAACAACACAATTTCAATGTCAGTTATTGCAACCACAGTTGTTTTCACAGTGTGCAACGTTTCAGACTGCCTGTACATCTCCACCTGCCACTGCACCTGATCTTCTTTACAATGCTTCATGATGACTGATTGGGGGTCTGCAGGCTTGATTAGATTTAGCTGCAATGATGTGCAGCTGTTGTCTGCTGCACGTGTGTGTGTGTGTGTGTGTGTGTGTGTGTGTGTGTGTGTGTGTGTGTCAAATAGCTGATGTGATACGAGATGTTTGCTGAGAGAGATGGAGGTGGAGTGTGGAAGAAGATAACAGTTGTCTGGCATCTGGGTTTGTCTGCCTGTCTTGTGTTGCCTTTTTTGAGTATTTATCATCTCCCAAATCTATTGCTCTTAAATCTCCTCAATGTATATTTAGAAAGCAAGGTTTTAGGGATTCAAAGGATTTAAAAGGTGACAACATGTCTGTGGGAGGACGTCCTCCCTCGGTGTCGCTGTTTGAGTGAGAGAGAAGGGAGAAAGAGAAAGAAAGCCATGTTACGTGTCAGTGCCGCAGGGCTGCTTCTTGCTGTGGGAACCACAACTAATCTAATAAGAAATAGTCCTTAGTCAGCGCATACACACACACACACACACACACACACACACACACACACAGAGTACAGTGTTCTCATGCTAGACGGGATCCACCCACACATGTATTCATACTGTGACTACATGTCCTGCTGTGCCTTTATTTAGACACAGAAATAACTGTATTGAGACATTTTCTGTGTATTTGGTTTACAGTGTTACACACACACATGCTAACATGTTGGGCTTATAAACAACAACATTGTAGGACAATGGTTGTGTTTACAGCTTGTTGCTCTTGTGAGGACATATGGTGCGTCAAGGGAAGACATGCATCATTCATTTATAAATCACTATTTGTGAGTGAAGACTTGCTCACTGCCACTCTTGTAGCTTTGGCCAGGCTTGCCTAAGCTAGCAGCAAGAGGTGGAGTATTTTTGTTTTTGTTAATGGTGGTCACTTTGTACAGATTGCATTTACTGAGATTCAATCACAATGCGACACTGACCACCTCCAAATGCATGTCTGGCTGATCGGATCGCATTCCAATCCCAACTTGTCCTGCATGCAATGGGGTGTGAGTGACAGCATATAATACTTGTATATAGATCTCATTTTCTATTACTGGGTGGCGTTCAAGTTGTGGATATTTCCTTTTGAAATTACATTCTTCTGATATTTAGAACAGGATCTCTATGTAACTGTGTCATGTTTAACACAATTCAGTTTTGGAGATGACAGCAGCCTCTTTAAAGAGATCTATAAATGCTGTAGAGGATGATAATTTGTCACATGCTGCTCCTCATAATTAAAGAAAAGCAAATGTCAGGCAGCTGAGCTATGGGCCGTGGCCACAGAGTTCTGATAAATTGCTTCTAAAGATTGTGGCTTATCCTGCTGTAAGTGACACTGGTGTTAGATTGCAAACTGACAGTCAGCTGCCATAACTAAGCAGATTTGTGTGTGTGTGTGTGTGTGTGTGTGTGTGTGTGTGTGTGTGTGTGTGTGGCTGCTGAGCTGGAGTGATTATGGGGTTCTTTTGTTTATGACCATATGCCTGCAACACTAATCACATTCCCACTATATAAGTTAATATGTTATACATACGTCTTGTCATGAATCTGTCATGTCCCCGAAATCTTTCCTGGTCTTGTTTTCTTTAGATCATATAGTGAGAAGATCACACATGAGAAGTCTGGGGCTGTAACAAACAAAAGCACAGATGATCATCTTTTTCTTTTTTCATTTGTTCCAGTTAGGGTTTGCATAAGAGTCTTTGTAGGCAGGAGAGGGGGAGAAATCTGAAATAGAAGTCCCCTGATTTTGGTTCTACTTTGTCTCCAGAATCATCTTAAAATATGCTGCTGCACAATAGTAGTGTTATTCAGAAAAGCTGTATGAAGTTACATCCATCTTAATAAGTCAGTCAATTTGTTATTGACTCATCACTTGCTAGTTAGTCTTAATTAACTGCCAGATTAATCTTGTGATCTGTCTTAAGGACAATAGATACAGGAGGTGTCTGTGTAAGTTAAATGAATGAAGCTGGAATGAGTATTTTGAGGTAAAAAAAAAAAAGAAGACCAGTGAGAAGGATGGATCAGGGCCAAAGCTTTCTGCACTGCCTGCACCTGGTTTATCAAACTAGTATGTAAAGGCTTTTTCAATTTTTTCTTCAAGATGTTTCAAATCAACCAGAATAATGTAAGAAGATGGACGTCAGAGGCTTAAACAACAACTTAAGTTTGAGTTTAGAGGAGAGGAAGTGAGATGAGAAGCAGTAGTTTAGATGAGGAAACGAAAGCAACACACACACTGAGTTGGCAAAGAGACAAGCTTTTAGTTTTTTTGTTTTGAGTAAGAGAAAAAACACACTTCTTCATGTTCAGTGGCTAGCATACCCTCCCATACCAAAGAAGCACAGAGATATATTAATAGAGTCCCATGCTCGTCTGTGTGTGTGTGTGTGTGTGTGTGTGTGTGTGTGTGTGAGAGAGAGTGTGTGTATATTTAGCTTTGTGGGGTCTGGGCCCCCAGCCTCGCCTGAACTGTTAGTGTGGGAAAAACATTATACCGAGTGGAGTAGCATGCTGACTTCTCACCGCTTTGGTCTCTGATTTTTGTGTATGTGTGATTGACTTTTTCTGCAGGTTTGTAAAAGCGTGTTCACGTTCTGTTTTCCACACGTCTGACTTGCAGTGTCTGTGTTTTCCCCAGGAGCTGATGAGCAGGACCTCTCTGGAGACTCAGAAGCTGGATCTGATGGACGAGGTGTCGTACCTCAAACTGAAGCTGGTCAGCATGGAGGAGACGCACACCAACACACACCCACAGGACCCCACAGACAAAGAACAGAACAAAGCCGAGGTATGTAAAGTGTGTGTGTCTGTGTGGGTGTGTGTTTCACAAAACCAATGCTTAGCAGAACTGCTGTTTCTTGGATCCACGGATTAACAAGGCAGAGATCCCTTCTGTATTGGCCTGAATGAAATTTTTTCATTTGTATACCATCAATGTAGTGCTGAATTCAAAATACCTGAGTATACTATAACACACATGAGTTTGATGCTGTGCAGGGTTGGGCAATAGGACCATACTGTATCTAACATGAGATAATAGACATTTGTCAAATATCAGAGATTAATATATATTAATATAACTGGCTGTTATAATATATTAATATTGAATTGGACTTACACGATTTGCGAGATTTGTATAGATTGAGTAGCTTGATTTATCAGATATTTCATTCAGTAGATTAGCTAAAAACAGACATTTCTATCTGTCCTGTCTGCCTATTTGATCTATTTACTGTTTCTCAATTAAATGTACAGAAAATGTACTATATCATACTGTATATAACACTATTGTGATATCATGTTATTAAGTGAAATTTTACTTTGTCCATGGTCAAACACCTAACCGTTAGCTAGTAAATTAGCAAATGTTAGCATGCTTACACACTGAACTAAGATGGTGAACATGGTACACATTATATCTGCTAAACATCAACATGCTAGCATTGGCATTGTGAGCAAGTACTTGTCTTGTTTTTATATTGCCCACCCCTAATGCAAGTGTATAATGATTATATGTCTTTTTAACAATAACGTGGCAAACTGGGTTTAAGTGGATTTATCCTGTGTTACATTTCTGCTAGCTTTCGCAAAGTGTCACATGTAAGAGTCAAAGATGCTTTAGTCCTGGGAGGGTAAAACAATGGCACTAACACTGTTAGGTCTAGAGGTTTAGTCTCCACAGAGACCTCATAAGGCGCCTTGGATGAAGCAACCCCCCCATAACTCTGATGCAGATGTTTTTCTAATGCATAATGAAAGCCTTATTCCATTCCAAACATAAAATGACACACAGAGACTATTGACATATTTCCCATATCTTCTGTGAGCTGAAGGAAAACAGTCCCATTTCATCAGGGATTATTTAGGGATGTATGGGCTGCTCTTGTTACTATAAGTATATGTGTCAGTTGTTTTCAATGCTTTCACTCTCTCTGAGCCAAAGGGAATAGTAACAACATTCACCACTGTCTGCTGTGGTGACAGTAATCCAGCACAACACCAACCAAAATATATAATATAAATTTAAAATATAAAATGTATTTGTATGTTCCACCAAGTCATTGCTCACGCTAACATCTTCTGTTTACTCCAAACAAATAAGCCTTGCTACTTTAAAATATATCACTTCCTGTGTGGCAGAGGATGTTTCTCTCAAAAACCAGCTATATGACACTGACTGGCTGTGATATTATGCAAAAATATGCATATGTTTAATTGTCACAGTTTAGTGGTCTTTATAGGACTCAATGTATTCAAATACAAATTCCCCTTAACTTTGTTTGTTTGAACTCACCTGTTGGCTGGTGCCAGAGGATCCCACTAAAGAGGAGTGTGATTGGTGGAATGTGTGTTTGATGTGAACCGGGTCTGTTCACACATCTCTTATCAGCTTCAGGGTTGTCAGCTGGTCATTGTAGAGGTGATAGCTAATACACACAGGACAGGACAGGACAGGATTGAGTGTGTCAGAAAGCTAATACTGTACAATGACTACAAAAATGTATTACATGGAAATCTTCAATACATTCTGAATAATATAAATTGATAACAATCAGTATTGCAACATACTTTCTAACATTTGTAGTGTAGTCTTGTACTTTTAACTAAACAAAGGTCTTAGGGAAATATGACTAAAATGCTAAACACGCATGAATATCCATACCAGTTTTCCTGGTACTCCACTGATTTAGCATTACATTCCCATAACATTGTTGGGCTCACAATGGACAGTGAGCAAAATCGCTGTCCATGAAGCAGAACCAGAAATATTGTCTTTTTTATTCCAAGCATGTGACCAGATTTGAATGAACCAACCCAACCAACAGACCAACCAACTAACCAATATTACCATCTTCTGTCCATGCCACTGTAGAGGTTAACAAAAAGCTGGAGGATCCAAAAGATAGATTCAGTTCACTTGTTTAAATAACCATTTGGTTATTTGGGCCACATGTGATATAATGAAAAAAATGTTCAGCTTTCACCAGAAACTCCGGTGTTGGCTCCCATTTGCAAAACTGCAGTTGTTGTCTTTCAGGTTTGGTTTGCCCACTGTTTTCCCAGTCAACAAGTCCTACACATTGGGCTTTCCCACAACTCTTTGCCAACAATACTGTACGTGAAAATCATCCAATAACATCTAATCTAATTAGTTGTTGAAGGGTTGCCCCCACCATTGTATTGCAGCCAGATGTGTCACCCAAATAATAAACAGACAAATTGTGAAAACATGCCCCCAATCCAACTTGAGGTAATGAAATGTGTCTGGATGAGATTCAAGCTTCAGTGTCGAGGCTGTGAAATAAGCCAGAACACATCAAACAGTCTCTCCAGACAGTTTCAACACCCAGCAGACGGCTTGCCAGACAGACAGCTGACACCAAACTATTCAGTCAACACTACAAAAACTATCTGTCTTAAAAAGTCATTCAGAGTGAGTAAAATAGTTTACTACTTCTTTTTTTTTGCTTTAAAGATTTAAACATTTGAATCAAATCGGATGACGGATGTGGGGTTGTTTGTTTCTGTTGCCACTGTCAATCGAAACCTGATCAAACCACACCCACACAGTTTTTGAGTGTTAAACCCTTAACAAATGCATTTTAGGGATGTTCTTTCAAAACTTCAACATTTACTGCTGCTTACTGAGTCATAAACATGTTATGAATTAATTAAATATATTAACTTTGTTGTTAATCATATTACAATGAATAAACCGATGATATGTAATGTTACATACATTTAAGATTTTAAATTCAAGTGAAACTGTCACAACAAGAGAAATTGATGAGCCCAGCTACAGATATCGGCCTGTTAAAATTACACTTTTTTTATTTTTTATTTATTATATTATATATTATATATTATTTATATATTATATATATTGTTTATTCAGCAGATGATTTTTCTCATTTAATGTTGTTGTTTTTTTTGCAGGAATCTGTGTTTCAAATTCCCAAAACTGCATTAAATACACTAGAAGCACAATGGCATTTCAGTCTCACTACCTGTTTTCATATAATACTTTAAATGAATGTGTGTATATAAATATAGATATAATATTCATAATTTGAAAGTGAATATCAAAAGTCTTTTTATAGTAAAAGGCTTTGTGAAACACGTTCCTCTGCCAGCTTCTCTTTTCAGGTTAGCAGCCCAGACTTCGAACGCCACCCAAGTCTAGTTGAGCAGTCTTTTCTTGTCCTCACTAATTTCTTTGTGTGGACTTTGTTCATTGTGGCACCCAGCTGCTCCCCACTGGCACCACAAGATACTGAAGCTGCTCTTGTGGATGTGCGTGCGTCTGTGTGTGTGTTTAAAGCTATCGCAAGGCATCCAGCACCCAGGGCCGTGCTTTGATTGAATAAACAGGATACAGCGTTTCTGACATGCAGAGGCCCGTGTTCTGCACACACATATGGATGGAGCGTGATAAGCATCAGCGGATGTCGACAAAGGGGGAGAGGCGGTGAGGAGAGGGCTCGACAAGAGAGGGAGGACAGAGGGCGGAGAGAGAGAAAAGAGAGGGAACAGAGGGACAAGATGAGAGACAGTGACAGACAGATGGGAAGATAAGAAATGACAGGATGTGCTGTGGAAATATTGGTTTGTGCCCTGCAAGGCTCACACACAAAGTGAATATGCAGGACATTCACACTACAAATCCTGCAGGGCGTAAGTGTCAGCAATGTCTGCCGCCAAATCGTGATCCGACTCCTCTGGCAACACTTCTCACGTGGAAACATGATTCGGAACTTGAAGACAAAAAGGAAAGTCAAAACTGAAAAATAAACTGGCAATGAGAAAGATCCTTAAATGTATCAATTTCACTGATTCAAACAAACACTTGTTGCGGTGGTGAACAAGAACGGAGATCAGCGTATTGCCATGGTTTTAGCTATTTATTCTATAGGTTACAAAAACACTGAACTTACAAAAGTAATTACTGAGATCTAGGAACAGGGATTGTCAGACAATCAACAGTACTACTTTATGTGAAGGTAATGCGTCGTCCGTCTTTACATACAGGCCAAAATTAAGAAAACAATGCCTCAGTTGTAAGAAACTAAATTGATCCTTTCACAAGACATCTACTGTCATGCTAGCAGCTTTGCAAAAATGTTGCTGGTGCTTTAAGCTAAATGCTAACATCAGCATGCTAACATTCTCACAACGACAATGCTAATGATGTATTTTTCTTTGTGAGACAAGTGTTGTCTGTGCACACTTCTTTCATGGTCAGACTGTAGTCACATGCCAGGCTCATGGGCACTTCAATAGTGGTTTATTCAGGGAAGACAGAGCTGCAACATTAATTTCCTTTAGTCTGGTTCTCCAGCTGGTTCAGGGATCAAAAGGCAGCTTTTCTGAGCTTGAGGTTCCGCCGCCAAAATCTCAGCACCACTCCAGCCTCTGTGGTGTCCAACAACAGAGTTGTTTTAACACGGGCAAGATGGTGTAGTAACAAGATACTATAGCTGATCTTACACCCAAATCACACAATATCTGATGTACAGCAGTGATGTTTAAAGTGGCAAGTTACATTTTTGTTAGCAAAGTGCGTGTGTGTAGTGTGTGTGTGTGTGTGTGTGTGTGGTTAGTAACAGCTGCAAGGCTCCGGTCGGCTGGCAGGAGGAATGGCAGGCATCCCGTCTGAGCATTCCTGGGGGCCAAACACTTTCACCTCAGGAAACCACTCCAGCACCACACACAAACTCTGTGCTGTCTGGCGAACACCTTGAATTACTAAAACAACAGCTTTTCAGGAACAAGGTTTTGAAATTGATGAGCATGCATTTTTTTGGTTTATGTAACCGGCTGTGGAAAGGTTTCACAAGCCCAGGAGTTGTGACATTATCTGGCCACAGACGCGACAGGACACTTCATTTTTATAAGTTTCTATAAGTTTTCATTTATGCGCAGTAGCTCCGTCATCTCTTCCTGTCTTGAAATTTCTGGGTCATGGTTCAGGTTTCAGGGTGGGGCTGTTACATGGAGGTTTAAGGGCTATAATGGACAGATCACATCAGTGAGTGTACTCTGGTAGAGAACATTTGCTATACTTTTTAACAAAGTCAAATGTATTGATTACACAGCAGTACACTGGTTTGCCATTCTGAGTAGTCTGAGGCTGTCTGGAAGCTGTCTGTTGTTGTTTTGATGCACAGGAAGAGCTGTGGGATGTAAGTACTTAACATGAACATCAGCAGCCACTGAGGAGGGCACTTAAACAAAGACAAGAGCACCACCTACCAAACTCAAACTTTGCCTTGAAAGTTACACATGAACTTGTTTTAGCTACACAAGTTTATCGTGTGGTTAAAACACCCCGGTCTTTATCCTGCATTCCTTCAGAGCAGACATGAATCCTATGAATCACAACAACAATGGCTGAAAGCTTTGAACACAACCTAATAGAGGTTGTCTCTCTGATCTTTTTTACATTCAACCTCCTCAAGTGTCGCCGTTCCCAAAGAAGATATTATTATGTCAGCCTGGAGGGAGCTCTGATCTGCTCCCTCCTTGCTGGATATACATTTTGTGGTCAGAAGTTCTGAAGCTTTGACTTAACTTTATCCCACAGCTTCTTCAAGGAATGGAACTTTAATTAATAATAAACGTATTATATATAACTGGCAGGTGATTTCTTGGAAGCATAGTGTAGAAACTTTTTTTTTCTGCTGCTGACGGTAATTTCTTCTTCCAACAATCAGGAACTTTTTTAGGATTATTCCAACCTCTTTTGATTCTCAAGTTCAGACAGGTCTTCATTATACTGTTACAATTCCTTCTTCTGCATTCATTTTTGCAATTAATATGTACGTGTTATACATGTTCAGATGTTTTGGGGAGGTTTTAAAGCTTTTTCTGTTAAGTTTTGAGTTTCCTCAGTAACAGCCGGCAGTCATCAAGATATGGAAACGGGAATACCCTTATACTGACTAGTTTACCAAATAAGATCATGTCTCTCCTCTCCCCTCCTCTCCTCACACTTATTACTTTTTTCCCCCTCTTCGTCTCACCAATTCATCTCCTCCACTGCCCTTCATTTGTGTCCTCCGTCGCTCCATCCCTCCCAGTGTGTGGTAAATCTCATCAGTGAGCTCCAGGAGCAGATGTGCAGGTTTCAGGAGGAGATCAGCACTCGTATCCAGGAGAAACGGGCCCTGGAGGAGAGGGAGGCCCAGCAGGGGGAACCCGGAGGCAGCCCAGCCCAGGGCCACAGCCCTCAGGTCGGGTTAGCCGCCTCAGACCTGAGCCTGAGTGGCTCTGACGCACGGATGCACAATGGAGGACAGACTGTACACGTAGGGAGACTTGATGGATGAACTCATCTTCCCCTCCTCCTTCCCCATCATTCCTTCTCTTCTTCTCTTCTCCCTTTTTAACCAGTCCACACTCCACCCGGTATTTGGACATTTCCAAAGAATCAAACTAACAGCCTGTTTTGTAGTGTGTCTGTGTGTGCACTTCAGGGGGTTGGGGTCATGCTCTACTCTGGTTCTAGCAGATATGGAGGCTTTGATTAGTTTTCCAAATACTTCCATACATTTCAGAGGGTATTAAGGTTTTGAGTCAATAACAATATGGTAAAAAAAAGTAGTATAACCTACTGTAATTGTTTGCATGTAGATGCTAAGGGCACAGAAACTTGCACCTTTCTCAAGTATTTGAAGCATTTAAAAAAACTTATTTCAGCCCCGATCTGAAGTTTGACTTTATAAATCCTTTCAAATTGGGTTTTGGACAGGCATTGTGTTTTGATTTGATTTGACGTGGTTTGCTTGCATGAAAGTGGTTCCTCCCTCTACTAACAAAGTTGTCATCTTTCCGTTTCCTCCTACACTGACCAGGTGGATGGGTCATGTAACTGTTCCTACTATAACATACAATGCTGTACAAGGTTTCCCTGGGACAGTGGCAATGTGCGACTGGCAGATAGATGTGCAGGCTGGACGGCTTTCAGTCTTGTTCTGGGTCCTTTAGGTTCATCCTTTTCCTGGTTGTTGATAACTGCACGCTGTGGTATCTGTTTCAGGAGGATCATGTTTCTTTTATTAACCACTGTACTGTCAAGCCCTGGAGACCTTTATAACTGCACTGAATGTTAACCTGATGTGTGATTACCCTCCTGTTTATGTGTTGGGCATGTGCACAGTTCAGTGATGTTGTTGATTCTGATATTTAGATATGGTTTATGTCATTTTCAGAATAATTGTGCACATGTAGGTGAACTTACCTGCATCTCTGTTTAGATGCATCTGGCTTTAATAAGGGCGTATGAAGTAAGATGCTGTGCTTTGGTTTCTCTGCAGGATTTGCTACAAGAAGTGAAGAAGCTGAAGAGTAAAGTGGAGGAGCTGGAGGGAGAGAAGGGCCGGTATGAAAGGAAACTAAGAGGCACTAAGGTACTTGTTAATACGTACATGTCTATAATCAGCCAACCTGAACGTGTGTGTGTGGGTGTATACATATACATCTGCTGTGTTTTAAGAGTAATAGATTGATAAAAGAAATATATTTTTACTTTGTATCAGTGTTACAGATTCCAGTGGTGTGAATTGAAAAGTAATGTGCAATGTTCTGTAGATAGCTGTAAGAAAAATGTAAATAAATACAGCTGCAGGGTTAATGTGGTCTCATTATATCAGCTCCTTATCAGAGTTTACAAAGTAATGTACCGTAACTATAACCAGCCTCGCTACACTCATCACCACAACATACATCCATCTGAAAAGAACACTGACATGATGTAACTACAGTGTTACAGCAATCAAAATTCTGAATCAAAAAAGAAAAATCAAATTACATTCTTGAACATGATTCTGGTTCTAGAGGACTGTAAAACTGGACATGTTGTCACACTAAACCATGGCATTATAACACCAGTGTCTTTACATGCAGTTTAAGGAATAGTTAGACATTTCAGGGAATACACTTCTTGAAGTCTTTCCCTCACCCTGAGGTTTTAGGCAATCAACAGAGACTCCAGGAAGTTACTGCTCCCAGCCAAGAAATATTCCAGCACTTAACCCTTGTAAAACCACAGTAACAGACCAATACTGGATTTTTGAGGCAGATACTGATTTCATTATTTGAATACAATAATGAAATAATAGCATCTTTTTTAACATAAGCATATAATATAAAAGAATCATCTCTATGAATCCCTTAGAATAATTTTTTTAATTGTGCACCAAATACATACTAAGCGTACTGAAAGTGTTCTCTGTTGGACAAAGTCTGTAATGGTGATGCTGTTTCCAAATGACCTACCTACCTGCTGACATATACACCGATACAGATATATTGGCTTATTTATCGGTCTAGCTCTAGAATAAACAAACAAGATATATTGTGTTAATTTGTGACCTTTAGAGCTGCTGATAGGGCGATTTTGTTAACTTTGGACAAAGACAAGACAAGCTCCCTGTTTCCTGTCTTTCAGCTAAACTAAGCTAAGCTAACTAGCTGTTGGCAGTAGGTTCATATTGACAGACATAAGAGTGGTGTCAATCTTCTCATCAAACTCTCGATAAGAAAGAAAAAAATGCAATTTCTCAAAATGTGGAACTATTCTTTTTTAGTGCCCAGAAATCTTTCTGCAGCCACCAGAGTTCTTGTATACTTCATGTATACTAGAAACCCTGTTTCCATATTCAGGATAGGGGATTAGAGAAACATTTCCAAGCTAGTTTCCTCCCGGGAGAAAAAATACAATTTCTTGGCCATATGTACGTGCAACTTGGGTTTCTAATCCGCTGTTTCCATACGCATTAGCATGTAGACTGTAGAAAGGGAATGTATTGCTGTGAATGTGGAGCAGCTGTATAAAAGGAAAGATTATTACATGTGGCAATACAACCTCCGTATTCAAAGTAATTCCACGAAAGACTGAGCTGAAGATTACCAGACTAAAGTGGCAGCAAATGATTTATGGCTGACAACAAGTTAGCATTGAGCCGCACTGATAAACAAGTGTAAGGTGGCTAGTTAGAGACACACCTAGTGAGGGAATGAGTCATGATACAAATAGGATTACAAACTAGTATGCTGTAATTTTGTCATGTGAACTTGTGTGACCTACATCTATATAAAAGATGATGCCATGAGAGATTTAAATAATGGTTTATGAGTTTGTTATTGGTTCATTTGAAGGTGATCAAACTGCCATTGCGTCCTCTGAGCTTACAGTGCTTCCTTCCTCCTCTCCCTCCTTCACTCTGTATCTGTATCCTCTCTTCTCTATTAACCCCTTTCTGTGGCTCGATCTCTCCACTTTTGTTTTGTCCCGCTCTTCTTTTCTTCCTCCTCATCTCTAAATCACCCCCCATCATTACCCTCTTCCTGTGCCTCTGCTCTCTCTAGCTCTCTATCTCTTACTCTCTCCATGTGTGTTACCAGTCGCTCATGACCCAGCTGTCCAGCCTCAAGCTGACTGTGGAGCACACACAGCTGGAGAAGCAGCAGTGGGAGGAGCGCTGGCGCAGCGCACAGGTGCCTCCTCTTCCTCCTTCTCTTCCCTTCTACTGCTCGTCGCTTCTGTGTGTGTGTTCCTGTCCTCTGATTGGTACTTTCCTAATTCTCTGCCTCCCTCTGTCCTCCTCCTCTTCCCCACCAGTCTCCTTTTGCACTTGTGCTTCTCCACTTCCTCCTCTTGTTCCTTGTTTTGTGCTTGCAGCTCTTCTTCTCCTCCTAATCCTCTGTGTTTTGCTTTTGTTGGTCTTGTGATGGCTGAGCTTTCAGTACAAATCACAAATGTTTGAGTAGAAACGACTGGGGAACAGTTAGAGACAGACCAAAATAACGAGAGAGTAAAACATCCTGATTTTGACAAGAACATGATCGATGTGCTCATGCATCAGTGTGCAGAAGCAGAAAAAGAAAAATCCATTCTTCTGCTTCTGTCTCTCTCCCTTTCTGTCTTTTTCTTTGGATCAACGTTTGCATGGATAATGTAAATCAATATGGCTGTGATGTGTATGCATCAGTTATGTGTGATCATGCAGAGTTTAGGTTTAGTATAACTTAGATTACGTCATTATTTCTCCATCTTTCAAGTGTCTTTCAAATGTCATCTTTCAAGTGTTATCTAACTATTGGCCAAACCATGACTTAGAGATACTAAACTTGCTTTGCCCGGAGGCCACTTTTGCAAAATGACAGGAGGTCAGGGGCAAGTTAATAAACAAGTAAAAAATATATTTATCAGATATCTTACGGTGCTACCAGACAGGAACGCTACACTGAAGCTAGTAGGTTTGACTTGTGATGGCACCTGGCATTAGCAACCTTGCATACAGCAGTTATCATTTGGCAAGTTAAACAGTGGTTTGGTGTGAGGTGGCAAAATAAAGGCAAATTCATCACTGTTTTTCATTGTCAACCTTTTGATGTTTTCTGTCCTCACCCATCTTTGCCAATGAGCAAATCCTGTCGCACAGGTAGTTGGGAGAAGTTTGCCCTCAGGATTTTCTGCCAGGCATAAATCCCTGAAGGCAAACCTCTCCCATGTGCCCGCACAGGTCAGGTGCTGCAACTTGCAGTGTCACCGCTTGCACTGCCAAGATCATTGATAGGCTAATATGCAACTTTAACAGCCAATGGACATTATTGAACTAATTGGTATAAACTAAATATTAACTAACATTGAAAAAATTTTAACTGTGAATTTCAAAAATGGCCAACGGACCAGCCGGCACCCTATTGTGGGCGAGACTTGGCTCACAGGCTGTAAGTTGAGTATCACTGCCATAACTCGACAGTGTCTTTCAATGATTCTGTGCGTCTGGCCACTACACTACTCTATTATGCTTCTAGGCTTCTTTGGCTTATAGGCTTTTATTATGAGGCAGCTGCAGGAGGTGTTAAATTTGCATTTATAGCAAGCCACCATTGTCAACAGGCACGTCTGAGCACACACCTGTCTTCTGGCACCTGTTGCCTGCAACTGTCTTTCTTCAGCAGCTTTGATTCTATTATGTGTTATCTTCATATCAGGTTGTCAAAAACACACCAAGCCGTCTGTTTACCTGAAACTAGGTGTGTTCAGAGTAGACAGGTGAGAGGAAATGAGGGAGAGGTAACAGGACTTCTTTAATCCATGTGGGCTGAAGTGATGAGAGGTGGGGGAAAAAAAGGTCCCCGACTTTGGTACAAGTGAGTCCAAGCCCTCAGCGGTTAGTCGTAAGGCAGTCACATGAGAGTCATCAACGCCACATTGGTCGAGATGTGAACTGACGATGGTTGTGCATCTCAGGGATGGTGGTTCCAGTGACTCTTTCAAATAATATAATGTAATCTTGTATTGTCGGGTATGTATGGAGAGAACTGCGGTGGGGTTTTGGTTGAAATATGGGTGCGACCAATAAAATGGTAAGCAGTTCTACAGTAGTAAGTAAGTTCTACATCTCAAAAAAAGTTAAAGTTAAAGTAGAGAAGATGATTCAAACAAACAATACATTTTATGCAACAGAAGCCTGGTGGTGGAGCTCTGTGAATCATCTCTTTGTCACAACATGACCACACCACATCTGGTTCAGCACGCTTAGTCATGAAGTAATCACCTAGCCCTCCTTTGATTGGCGAAGGCCTTATTCAGTACCTGGTTTGTCTTTCCGGTGTGTGTTTTCAAGAAATGCACTTGCATTATCAGCAGCTCCCAATGCTGTAATATCATTACCTGAGTGATTTCAATTCACACTTTATTCCATGTGAATCTGGTGGCTCTCACATGACTGCCATGAGACATCAGCGTGTAAATCACAAACAGAATAACAATTCTGAGCCGTCCCATCAGACTGTAGACCTGATAAAATCATTTTTAACTTACTTGTTACTTGCAGGACTTAAGCTGCAAGTCCAGCTACCTTTTAGGTTAAAACTCGTAGATATCCAGGGGCCTGGAAGACTGACACAGTTCACAGACATGTCCTCCGTCCTCCTCCACAGGCAGAAATCTCAGAGCTGCAGCAGCTCCTGGCCTCCAAAGACGCTGAGATCGAATGCCTGCAGACCCAGCTGCTGGCCAGAGGTGGAACAGCCAATGACAACGCAGAGAGAGGTACTCACAGATGACATTCTGGCCAATCGCTTCAGATCCACATCTGTCAGTTCAGATGTGTGCGTGAGAGCCAGTGATATGCATGTCTGTCAACTCTGATTACTGTAACATCTAATCATGTCCTCTCTCCTCTGCTGTATACTTGACTTGTGTTTGACTCTCTGCTGCCCTCTGCTGTAGAGGAGGTGTATATCAAGCAGCTGATTAACAAATGTAAGGCATGGTGTGCTGTTGGTGTGGGTCACATTTTCAACCAAACTCCTCTGCCTATACTGCCTACTTGACAACTTGATTTTTAATGTGGAACTTATTTATTCAGTATTCAAGCTTTGCAGTGATTCTGGCTCAAATAAAAAAATAGCAAGTGGTCACTTTAAATCTTTAAGCTCTGTAGTGTCTAAATCAGGTGTCTGGTGGCAGAGGGTTTGGTTCGAGATTGGACCACAGCTTGGCTTCAGTTTGTGTTAGTCGTAGTAAACATTCCAGCTTCACTCAACCAAAGTGCTGTAAGACTCTACATCCTTTCAAACCTTCTGGCTGGCAGTGCGACATGGAGCGTACATACTTACAAATACCAAGTCTTTTGATTTGGATGCCCAGATTCACATGAGTATCAGCAACATTTGAAACAAATGTGTGTGACTCTCATTGAGAAGCTATTTATCTCTTTCTTTCTTTAATTTTTGGTAGCACAAATAACACTAGCGCTAAGCTTTTTAGCCACGCCCTGTTGTTGTTGTTGTTGTTGTTGTCGTCTTTACCTACAGTTTAATACTGGTGCGATAACAAACTGCGTCATAGGTGTCCAGTTATACTGTCTATCAACACCCTCCAGCCAATCAGAATCAAGAATTCTCAGTGACCGTGGTTTTAGCGCGTTTAAACCTCTATGTACATCAGTATCATCTAACGTGTCAGATTTTTGCTGCAGTCTCTTTGGGTTCCACTGCAACAAGCCAGATATTTTAAAGGGGTGCTCCAGTAATTAGTGTTGTCCCCAAGAGGTTGGGGATTCCCCAGAGACAGAAGACAGGGACAGTCAAAACTGATGCAGCATTCAAGTTATCCTGAAATTTAGTCCTTAGTATCATGCTCAAGCTCCAAGAACACCAGTTGCTACATTTCCCACAATGCAACCAGATTTGTTTTTCGTTAGACCCTCCCTACCTGATTGGTGCCCCCATTTTTCAAACACCAGCTCTGTTGTAGTCTCCAGCCCAAGCCGAGATAACCCTGATGACATCATTATGACATTATTGGGATTTTTCTTGCAGACTTGATAAAACCCCTCCAAAGACTTTTATGTTTAAAATTGGTGGAGTTCCCCTTTAAGATAACTTTCTGCATTTGAAAGGATTTAAAGGTGTGTGTGTGTGTGTGTGTGTGTGTGTGTGTGTGTGTGTGTGTGTGTGTGTGTGTGTGTGTGTGTGTGTGTGTGTGTGTGTGTGTGTGTGTGT
>JAVQJL010019925.1:0-29510 GCA_036024295.1 Nannoperca obscura | reverse complement strand
TCTTGACTCTATTTTCTATTCATTTCACAACGTATGGTGGTGAATAAGTGTGACTTTTCATGGAAAACACAAAATTGTTTGGGTGACCCCAAACTTTTGAACGGTAGTGTATATGATGTGGGGAGTGCTCCTTTAATGTTACAGAGTGAACAGAAGATCAGTTGTAATAGGGTGGTTTGGAGAAAACAGCATATGGAGATGTAACAGGGAGGCTTACAGGCTGACGCTGCTGACAGCAATTAGCAAAGACCTTCAGTTCCAAATAGATTTGGAAAATTATAGATTTATAGATTTAGAATATCAAATAGATTTGATAGTCATTTAGTGCCGTTTTGATAAAAGTCTCTTTGCAGCTGAGACGTATCTGACACACAGATTCATAGATTGTGTAATTTTGATGAGGCTTGACATATTCACAAGCATGGTGTACATGGGTGTGTATTATATGTCCCACAAAATTTGGTCTGCTGCGTGTTTGAACAACCGATTTCTCTCAATTGCAATTTCTTTCTGTTCAGTTAATAAACAGTAAACTCATGGTGTAAACATTTTTAAAATTTTGACATTTATGAGAGTAACTGTAATTAACCTGAACCTTGCCTGCTGCAGTGTACAGGTTCATTTGGTTTAAAGGTATAAAAATAGTGTAGCAATGTGATTATGATCGATGTATTAGCAGGTATTTATAGTTCGTCATATCATGTCTTCATTTCTAATAGTTACAGTCTCAGTTTTGACGGAACAGGTGTGGCCTTATTCTCTGGGATTGTTATGCTTTGTTACGTTTTCTTTACTTTATGGAAATTTCTGCATGGAGGAGCAGTTGTGGTTATGCGAAGTTGGTGAAAAGGCTGATGTATAAACAATCTATGGTTAAAAATGTATGTACAGTGAAAGTCTAAATCCTCAGACGCTTTCATTTCTGGCCAATGTAACTCTGTTTCCATGGCAACCTCTCCTTGAGTATTCAGGATTGCAGCACTGCACCTAAACTTAGGTTTTTATTTCTATGGTATAGGAATCATAACACAATTTCATTAATAAACCAGGCAAACATGCGAGGCTGAACATGAAATGAAATTGCTTTGTTGACAACATCGCCTGGTATTAAGGATCGAGGATCTCTTCTGAAATATGAAAAGCACACAGAGGCGTTACTGTACTATGAAGTACTTGCCAGAAAAGGTGATACAGCAGAGAAAGAATAAGATGAAATATTTATGAGGCTTGTTGTTTACTAGTGAAGAAGCTGCCCAACTCCCCACATCGATGTTTTTTTTTTTGTTATGTGTGAAAAAGAACTGTCTGAAACCCAAGTTAAAATACTCTCCACTGCAGATTAAAGCTACACAATCACTTCCTATTAGAGAGACACAAATCTTTTTTGACATAGTAACCTTTTGTTCCCCGAGACCACACAATAATATTTTGGACTGACTAAAGTTCTCCTTATGCACAAGAAAAGGAAAAAAGGAACATATCTTGGTACAGAGCATGTAGGAGCCCAGAATTGTTCCATTTTGCTGTAACCTCTGACAACCTCTACATTGTATAAAAAGGCATGAGCTATGCCTCATTCCTTTTGAATAGGAACCCAAGGTGCTTTTGATCACCACCTCAGTACAATGCGCCCTCCAAATGAGACATGTAGGATGTCTGATAGTAGCATATTTTCTTCTGGAGTAGTGCCAGTTGCGGCTTTGTGGTATCGAGTTGATTTCCTGATGCAACTGCGAAAAGATGTTGTGCTGCTGAAGATAAACTGGCTTTACATCACGTTGCAATTAATGTACTCCACCGTACATGCTGTCTGACTGCTTGCCCTGGAAAATAGCAAGAAAACAAGAAGTCTGTAGTAGCATGTTTTGATTGCGTTAACAGCACTAACAGAGATAATGTCTGACACTGTAACAATCAATACGGGCAACACAAACCACATCACTCCCCAATAAGTATCTTTAGAGTTACTTCATTGTCATTGGCCACAAAGCAAATATACATGTCAGGCTCTGTGTACTTTGTTGATGTGAATCTCAGCACCATAACACCAAGCCGAGTTACTTTAGCATTATTTGTGCAATGCAGGAATGACAAAAGAGGAATTTAATACTGCTAGAGTGAATAGCAAGTAAGGACTGCAGCCCAGCTGATATTGGATGTTTGTGTAATACCAATTAACAATAAATACAATGTATGCAAGAAATTCAAATGTTGTCATTATGGAGATGTATGGAGACAAACATATGTACCTATTAGATTTTATAGTTGAACAATAAGCGTATTAATCTTCACAGAGACCGCAGTGCAGTAACATCTGTTCAGTGATGATATGCTGGAGTCTGCTGGACAAACCAATCACAGTTTCTGCACAGTTACCTCAATATTGCTTCTTCAAAGTATTATATGATATGCATATGTCTCCGCACAAGATATTACCTTTAAATACTACTTATTTGGTAAGAAATGTAAAACTATGTTTTTTATCAACATAATGGAAGACTGGGGTTAACACATCAAGTCACAAAATGGTCATTCTGAATGTATCAGAAAAATGTTCATTGACACCGTATTACAATTGTTTGCACCACAATCTGCTCTTGCAATACAGTATACATTTTTAGCAACTAAAGCATTATTAAACTTTTTTCTGGATATGTTGGTTTGATATTGAAAAGTCAGAAGTGACATAAAATAATGAGATATGACATGTCTACTTTTAAAAGATGTATCTGAAAACCATGCTGTACCATGCAGTACATAGATTTAGATAGTACATTTAAATGTACTATCCTAGAAAAAACATAATTGTCAAAACAAATTAGTAGTATAAACTGTAAATGTAATTTTAAGGACACAGGGTTGATCTGTGATAAGCCAATATCAGCTAATAATGTCACCCTTTAAAAGCTATTACACATGGTCCGCCCACACACCTCTTCTCAGGACTGTGTGGGCGTGTACAGACTGGGCTTGATTGACAGCTCTCTGACTCCCCTGTTTGTTTTCTAGCACCCTTTAGGGCGGGACAACTTATTCTGTTATAAGTCCTATGAGTGACTGACAACACCTGTGTGGGTGCCGTCAATTTATTTTCTAACTCAAGTGGCCATAGGCTTTATTCACAGCAGACATTTTGACTTGTCATAGTAGGAAAAGCACAGGTGTTACCAATAACATTAACGATAGCTTTGTTCTATTCAGGTGTCCCAGTAAGCCATGACAGTAGCCAAGTTTCCATCCAAAGGAAGAACAAATCAAAATGGAATTTCCAGAAAATCAGCAAAAGAATACTGTGATGCAGATGTTAGGAGTTCTCCAGTCAAAGCATTGCAGAAGAAGAGGGCGCAACAAGATGACTTAATTAAAAGAGCGCCAGTCAGACCTCAAATGGTGGAAATCAATTTTGCAAACATGATGGAAATATTGCATTTATGTGTGTTTCCTGTATTTATTTGAAAAAGGTTACAGTCGCCTCATAGCTCTGCTCAGACCTGATGTTTTTGTCTGCTGCTATTTCTAATCTCTTCAGTAGATCTGAAGCTTGAGAGAACGTTCGTACCGGGTTCAGCCTGATAATAGAAATGAGACAATAAGTCTGATTCCATTACACTTTGTTGCATTTTGCATTCATTGATACGTCAACTTTTCCACCTCAGCCCGGAGAAAATACATTTTTGCAATATTTCAAGTTTTTAATAATTCTTTCTGCAGTTGCACATAAGAACAGGTGGACATGTACTTAATGTGACAGTGAGACAACATGCACATACCATGACCCTGAAACTGAAGCAGCTAAATGGAACTCATCCATAATTCATTTTATTATTTATGCCTGTGCTTTTCCTACTGTGACATGTTCAAATGTATAAAAGGCCTCTTCTAAATAAACTTAGTCATGAAAAATTATTCAATAACAAATTGTGAAATAATGACATATTAATAGCATTGCAGGGTCATTTTCACTGTACCACCACAGAGCTGATGATGACCTGACTTTGACTCAGCAACTGATTCATTCTACTACATGGAGTCTTAAAATACATCAGAAGTTTAGATAAGTGTCCCATTAACACCAGCAATGCTGTTCAACACTACAAAGGCTTAAATACCAAGCCAGAGGCAATCTGTTCATTAGTGGAGCTGATTGAGAACCCAAAATAAACTGTAGCTGCCAGTAACAGACATGGAGGTTCCTCCAACCAGGAAACAAATCAGTGTATTGTGACTAAATTAATTTTATGATTTTCAGTGTTGCACCACAACACTCCTGCCTGAATGCTGCAGCTCCAGTAAGCTGCAGATCTAATGTGTGGTTATATAATTTAAGACCAGTTAGTTTTCATAATAGATAAATAATAACTAACAAAGATAAACAAGTTTATGATTTATTTCACAGGAAACTAATTTTCCTCACAGAACATGAAGAAGTCTGTCAGCACATTAGTCTGTCCCTGGACTTTTTGTGTAGTGTTTGGGGTTTAACATGCTGGCAAAACACAGTGTTCAGATCTTCACAGGCTCTGCAAAGTGTTTTTAAATTCACTCATCAGCTATGAAAAGCAATGATTCATGAGCATAAATTCTATCATCAGCATAAACCTCTTTTTCTTTTTAGAGTGATGTGACTTTCATGCAAATGTGAGCAGTGTGATCATTACATTTGCCGTGAAACTCATAAAATGCTGCAAATAAGTCATGTTTAGATTTTTTTTTTCTTGCAAAGTTGACATGTATTTTTAGGATATAAAGGCATAAAGTTTACTTCATGATAAACTCCACTTTTTTGGACTACATTTACAGGCTTGTATTTGTTTGCTCAAAGAGTTTTTAATCAGACTTCATTTCACTCTTCTTGTGACACAGCACATTCGTACTGCAGGCAAACACTCTCTGCTTACTGAGCTAACTAACTGATTTTCCACTGAGTGAGAGTTGTACATAAAAAATACAGCGTCACATTCCATCTCCTAATTTGGTTATAAACGCAAATGATGGCAAAAAGATTTTTAAAAAAGATGTTCTTCCTTCGATAAAAGTCGTGCGTAGATTTTTTTTATTGTTTTCAAAGATTTCTGTCAGCCCCCTCTTTTTCATTCCTGCTACAAGACTTTCCTGTGATTCACTGTTATGGAATAAAAAATAGAATATTCCAGGTATCTGCTCATTTTAAAATGAGTGTGGGTGGCGGGGGGGCTGGTTGCATATAGACTGGATCAACTGGTAATGTTTATTGATGTGCTTTGTGTGCATAAATTCAGTATGTGACTGGAGAGAACAGCATTGAATAATGAATCGCCTACCTGTACGCTCAATGTTTCAAACTGCAACTGTATCTTTTAAAGGAAGTCTGTGTTTGAACTTGTGTAGAAGTAAAGTTTTAGGAAAAGAAAATATTATCATTTGAATTTATGTACGCAGATAAGATTTATGATCAGATATATAAACTCTTAATTAAATGGCATTAGGTAGACTTTTGCCACTATGTTTAGGTAAATAAAAATGTAATTACCCGTGTTGTGTAAAAATAATTTTGTTATGTAATACAATCATCACAGTGTCAATTTAATTATTTATGTGCAACAAATATACATAAAGCGTATATTTAGAAAATGAAGTTAAAAGTAATAATTGCTTTGATGCAGACTCTGTCTAGTAGTAAAGCCACCCAGCATAATTAATTGGAAACATCTATTGCCCCTGATTAGCAGAGCAGCCAATGTCATGGCCCGATCTGTGTTTTATCATCAGCAGCAGTAATTGAAATGAAAATGGAGAGCTTTTTGTTGCACTGGAGGCCTAATATTCCAATCATATGAGTAAGAGGCCATAGCCCCGGAGGTCTGGGGTCACCTGACATCAGGAGCTTCAGAGCTTAGGTAAACACTGGCACAAGTGAACCCCCAGATATGAGCCAACTGTGAAGTCCACTGGAGAAGCTGAGCATAATTATTTTTGAATGATTACACTGAGAGCGTGTCGTCTCCTCCTGGTGTCGTGCTTTCTGCCGCAGCCCTGTGGGTCAAAGGGTTAAAGTGGGTTCAGTTGGGTAGTAAAAGCTGCAGATCAGGTGGTAGCGGGAGCTTCCAATTAAATCTAATGTACTGAGGGTGAGAACTCAGGAGTGACATGGCTGACCCTGCTGAGCTCCAACTGTGTAGCAATAAGCCACGTGTTGGATGTCTTACAGCGCTCTTGTTAAAATGTATTTCGTGCTTTTGGTTGATTCGACTTAAATAACAATACATTTTGCAACTTTCTGCCATGAATATTTCAGCATGACAATCATGGGTAATGTTTGCAGTGTCACGAAGAGGTGTAGTGATATATAAAGTCTAGCTCTGAATACAAAAATATACTGATGCACTTTTTTGGTTATCTTTATTTAAAAAGAATAGATTGTATTTTAATACTATTGACTATGTTAATCAAAGGTTTTATCAGTGGTGAAATGTAAAAAAGCACTGTACATTTACTAAAATAACTTTACTAGAAGTATACAGTACCATGTAAGGTAGTTGTACTTAACGTCAGAATTCTCATTTTCTGCTAGTTTTTATGAATTAATATAGTTCTTTTTACTCAGCTGCATTTGTTTGACAGCTGTAGTTACTAGTTACTCGATTAAAGATTTAACATACAAACCATATGGTAATTAAAAAAAATATGACACACATTTTTATAGAAGATATTACTCCACAGTATATCAAGTGGTTACATTAGCTTCACCTTCAGCTTCAGCTCTAAGTCCATTTTACTGAAGATACTTTTACTTAAATTTGATTGTGAATGCAGTACTTTTACTTGTGATGGAGTATTTTTATATTGTAGTATTTACACTTTTTCTTGAATAAAGGATACTGTAGGAATACGTCTCCCACCACTGGGTTTTACATGTCAGGATTGTATTTCTTTCTGCAAAAGCAAAAGCAGCACCAGTAGATTTAAAATATTGTTAGAGGCTTGCTGATGTAATACTTTTTACAGGCTACATATGGTACATACATTTGCAAAGAATGGACCCAATATCATGAAGATCTATATTATCAAATGCAACCTGAATGAATACCCATTTTCTTCCATTTTATGAGACAGAATGTCAGAAAGGCATTGGTTCAACTAACTCCTATAATTGTTGTACTGGATTGCAGTAGATTGTACACTTTATATAACGTACATGGGATTTATATTTACAATGTAAATCAGCTCATCACAACAACAACAACAACAATAATCCCCTCCTCACAATCACCCTAGAGAGAAGTAAACACCTCACACAGATAAAACATTTACTGAACTTTATAAGCTTCAATTTGTTGCAAGGCTATTGGATTTGATTATAAAGGTGTTCATTCTACTGGGCTTTGCACAAAGGCAGCCAGGTTTAGCTTGCATTGAATACCACTGAAATTAGCATGGCTAATTTTAGATAGACAAACAAGGGTATTCTAGGAACGCATCTGTGAGATTTACCGCTCAAGTCTACTGTACATACAATGATTGCGCTGTGGATGAACTCCACATAATGGGCATTGCCGTGAACCAGCTATGACATGCTGGATTCATTATCCCTTTTAGATGAACTGTGCAGGCTTCCCAAAGGGGAGCACGGTAATTGTGTCTTTAGGGATTTGTCAAGTCCCTGTTGGATGGCAATAAATCACTGGCAGAGGAGGTGTGGCGGCAGACCTGGGGTGAACTTGTGTGACGAAAGCACCAATAAAATGCATTCACCAACAATTCCAACAGTCTTCCCTTCATGCTACAAATAATAAAAAATAATTGACTCTGTCTCAGTTGCCTTTGTCTCAGAAGATGTGCATGCCATGTTGTTGTGAGAAGGACACTTTTTTTTTGTTCATTAACAACACAAACTATAGACCTCAATATTAACCTATGTCTAGATGGAGGATGGAAACTTAGGGCAAAGTGTAGCATGTCTGTAATTGAGATAATATTGTGGCTCCACTTGTTTAAGAGCTTATGAGGAAGGTTGTGATGCCCTTTCAGTGCTGGTCACTGGCAGTATTGATTGGTGGTGCTGTAACCCTCCCTGAAGTGCAGGTGAATCAATCCTGTAGCCTAAGCACAGAGCCACATGAACGTGGGCTTGTCTTCTAGACAAGACCCTCCTCTGGGGTGTCTCTTTTTGTTTTTCTGTCTGTCTCAGGCATGCTCGAGCTTACTGGAATAATCTGCTCTCGAGCTCAAGTGACAGACTTGAAAAAAACAATAGGGACATTTTCCTAATAGCGAGTTACTCCTCTTTACCACCATCTAAGTTGGAGATCTCTTGAGGCTTAAATAACCCTCTTTTGTCCCCACCCCCTTTGAGCTGTAACTCCTCTCCATGATTTAAGTAGATTTAATAGCCAAGATCAACATGAGATTACAGCTTTCACTCTGTCTGTGTTATGGAAAGAAAATGCTTCTTTGATGATTTTTGTCCTCAATATATAATGAAGAGAAAATCATTCATTACCCCTGTTGGTCTGGACATATCCACAGTGTGATTCTTCCTATATGACCAATTGTGGTTGCGTGGACAAAAGGAAATCCATCGACTGCCGCTTTTCTCAACTGGTTCCCTTTACAGCAGCATTCAGCATTGCCTTCTCTTAGTAAAATGTGCTCTCCTGGCTGTGTTAATGGCCTACAACCATATGTTCCTCTAGCCTGCCTGACACCCCACCTTGTGTGGAGATGGTTGGCAGCCCCTGCTCCTATTCCCTTCCCTTTCCAACAGCCTCCACACTCAAGCAGTTGCCTCAGCATCCGTGCTCTCCCCTCCCCCACAGCCATGCACTTCCTTCCTTTTCCCTCCACCAGCTTCCTCCTTGTTCTAGTTGCTCAGCCGGTGATGTATGGGTGAAATAAACCACAGAGCTGCAAACAAGTAGAAGCCCTTCAGAAAATAGATCACACACTAAAACAGCATTTAACATAGGGACGGGACTTATTTCCCTCTTTGAAAAAATAGTCAAACTGTGAAAAACAGGTCACTGAATGCTTGTGGATTTTTCTACACTTTACCACTTGATGGTGGTCACCATAGAAACAGATGATCAGACAGGACTTGTGGCCACAATAGCAGTGTCTGTATCAAAATTTGGTATTTTTAAATTCTATTATAGGTACAAGTTGTTCGATACTTTGTAACATTTTATTAAAAAGAAAAGTCGGTTGCAAAAAAACCCAAACCACTAAAAACCATATAATTCAGACCTGTTAATTAAACTTTCCTCTCTTCAGTAAGCAGAAACACACTACCCAGCATCCTTATATTTTCCTATTCCTTTAGCGCAGCAGCTTAATATGTTTTAACACAGATCCTAAAAAGAAGACAGGGCATTTCTGGTTCCTGTTCTGCAAAATGAAGAACAGGATAATTGTCTCCAATTCATTGTTGTTCCTCACAATCCAGCGATGCAGCAAAGGCATTTTGTGGTTAGCCTTGGCCACAGCAATTGACATCAGGACAAACCTTGGACGGTGTTGTGTGGTGGTGCTCTGTGTGTGCAGTGTCCAGATTCTCATGCTTGTTTTTACTAGCATTTTTCTCATACACAACACTTGAGCTGTTTCCGTGATAGACTGTCAGGGGACTTTGCTGACAGCACTGCACTGGTGAGTGAGTTTGTGTGTGTGTGTGTTTGTGTGTGTGACTATTTGAGTGACTGAGTGAAAGAGAGAGACAGACAGGCAGAGAGAAAGAGGGGGGGTAGAGGGAGGTTATTTGTGATTTTGTCACTAAATAGGAGGTTGCGAAGAACTCTTTGACGCCAACTTTCCTTTTTTAGTGACTCGCATTGTGAGAGTTCATCTAGAGGAGTCATTTGAATAAACCTTAATTTTCACATAGCTGTCAATTTTGAGTGTCATGTGCTTGGTGCCTGTGGGTTGTTGAATCATATAATATCACAGATCCCCCCCCCCCCCTAGATTGAGACTCTGTCTAGATTGTTTGACAGAGCAGCAATAAATAGATCTCTGCTCTCAGGTCTGCCCCTTGACTTTACTCTGTCCTCAGTGTGTCAAGTGCAGATCTGCAGCTGAGAAGCTGACTGAGTCAGGCACCAAAAGAATATGATCCTCCGGCTTCAACAACCTGGATGAGTTTCTTTTAGACGGCCGAGTCTGTGAATACCACTTAGGTTTATTTTATTTTTTCAGCTACTATCAAGAAACACTGGCAGGGTGCCTCCAAGTTTACAGGGCTTTTCTATTCCAGCCCCCAAAGCCAAAACCCATTTTATCTTTGCTGTCACTCTGCTGACTTTGTGGCTGCTTCACTTTGTTAGACCAGAGAAGCAGTCAGCTCTGTGCTATCAAGGAAAAGTGCATTTATTTAGAGGCTCAAGCTGAGATGGCTTTTGGGCACCTAAGTCTCATAGTTTTTTCTTTCTGCCTCTTTGCTTTTTTTAGTCCATAATGGAATCAGCTGGGAGTGAAATATTGCATACACAGCACAGATAACACCTGTAATCTCCAGACAGACATCCCATCTCAGTGCTGTATAGTCACTTCCAAAGTCCACTTAACTTTTTGAAATTCCATTGGATTTTCTTGTTTGGATTATGCTCGGAGATTTCATTTTAAAACATGCCGGTTGCTGAGATGGCAGAAATATCAGCATGTGAAACAACTGCACACATCCATGCTGAAAATGTTTCTTCTCTAACTTTCTATGTTCTTTCCCCCTTGAAATGAACCTTTAATGAGATGCATTTTATTTTACATCTGTCTTGAATTTGTGGATTCAGCAGAGGATTATTCTAATGCCTCTCATGCTGTCGCATGGATATTGCATACAGTGTAAGAGCAGTAAACTGCTAGGAGAACTTGAGGGACTTTTGAAGGGATTTCACTCTTGTGTAGGATTATGGTATACATTGGCCAGTCAGAAAAGATCATATATCCCACATCCTGTATAATGTGGGCATAGTTTTATGAAAAAGTGGATGGAGATGTCGTGGAACAATTTCTAAGTTTATATGTGACATTATCTGCCATGTGTCAGATCATATTTTATTTTCTAATTGCGTTGTCTTTACCTACCCTTTCTATTTAAATACTGTATGCTGCTTTTAAGCTGTTTGTTGATCTACACAGTGTTTAATATCATTTCCTTTTGCTCGCTTGCAAAATCTTCAAAATTGTATTGTCAAAACATCTAAAAAAAGTAATTTGTTCATAATTTGATTGTAATTCTTACTTCCACGTTTGGATTTTATTGGTTTGTATACAATCGAAAAATAAATCTGAATCTACAGGGAGTTTAATCTGAACAGTAAAATGAAGAAAAGCTACAGAATGTGACGGCTGGATCATTACATCATTCAAAAACTTTACAAAAGTTAATCAATTATTTTATTTTTTATATTTAGGTACATTTAACTCTAATTTTCGTATAAACTGATGTTCTTTGACAATTTGGGAGCAGCAGAACAAGCTGTAAATAAGACATTGGTATAAGTTGTTATAGTAAATGTTAGCAAACATTTGGCTAATTATATCTCCAGCAGACACGGAGCAACATTTGCCACTTCACTCAGTGTTGTGTTTCAGGCCACCTGGTGAATGCAAGTCCACTATTCAGTCTCCTTTTAGCTCTGTTAACCCCTGAGGGAAATATCTGGCTCTTTAGCTGCTAAATGCGACACCATATTCACCTGATGTTGTCTGTCCGTTGTTTGGTGCTAAGCAGGTAGTGTACAGTGGATGTATTATTAGAGATCTTTTGCTCCTGCTGCTGGACATTATGCTCATGAGAGCTGAAAGAGCTGAAATGAAAACAGTAACGCTGTGGGCTGTAAAACCAAAACAGTGACCTGATAGATGCTAAAATGCTCTGTGGAGCTGGGGGGAACATCATCATATTCTGTGCGTCACAACAAGCGATCCCTTTCACATTATACAGTCATTTTTATTAATATATTAAATTATTGATTAGTGCGGCTTTAAGTGATGTTTTGAATGCAGGGCATTCCTCTGTAAGTAATTCATTTTTCATCGTTAAATAGCTACTTTTATTTGGCACTTCTTCCACTACTTATGTCGATTGATTATTTTGGAGAACTGATAGCAGTTTTTAACTTGAACCAAACCTTCAAATCTTTTTACATATTGATAAAACTGCCAGCATAACAGAGATAGTGTAGTAATTTGGTAATTTGAAGAATAAAAAGATTTTTTTGTTGTTGTACAACTAATGAGATATTTAAGAATCTGTAAGCTGATGTATAACACACAGCAGTGTGTTTATTTGACCATGTATGTACTGTATGTACTATATGTTGTGTATGTCCTCCAACAGAGATTCCACTCCATTGAGTATTTGAAATGTACTGGTATTGGCTTATACAGAGTCACAGAGGGGAACAAATAACTATTTACTGAAATTAGAATTGTAATGGTTCCACGGAGTTACAAATTTCTCTCCTAATGGACTGAATGAGGCATTGCCTCTTCATTGATTTCAGTGATGTTTTTTTCTCCCTCCTGGTTCCTTCTTATTCACCCCAATAGAGCTAGAAGAAGGAATGAATCTGATCTGTTGGTTAGGTCAAAAGATTATTTTAATCAGAAAAAAAGAAGCAGAAAATCTGATTTAAAAAAAGAGCTGATTAACAATATTCTTGCAAATTCATTTAATCTCATTCATTGAAAAAAGTGAGTAATTGATCAAAACTTCCAGGTCTCATTCTAGTAAATCAAATAAAAAATATGTAAATACCATTCTTATGTTCTTGAACTTTTGGTATTTGTTGATTATCATGTATATAAGCCATGTATATTCTCATGTTTATTGTCTGTTATACTGGAGTATATTAGAAATAATGTGGGGCATCATGGTAATTGAAGGGTTAAAGGTGCACACAGTGTAACTGCAATGTTCCTGGTAAGATTTGGCAACCTTTATCATATCACCACTACTCTCTTTCTGTTTGTCTTTATTTTGCCAAATAAAGGCAAAACCACCTTAAATAATAAAGAGATAGCCAGGTGTGCCTAGCGCAGAGTGTAAAACGTGTGATTCATCACCAGCTCTTACAAGTTTGAGGAGACATCTTGTTGTTATCAATCATGGTTCTATGCACTTTATGTAAAGCTCTTATTTGGAAGTCGCTTTGGATAAAAGCGTCTGCTAAATGCCTAAATGTGATGTAATGTTTACAGAAAGTAATCTGAAGTTGTGTGTGAGCTTGTTTGGTTTCACTTTTTGACATATGTTAACTGTTGTTACAACACCCCTAACTGCTTGTGACAACACTGCTCACTACACATCTGTGGTGTTTCTTCCTCACAGGTATGATGTCCTGCAGTTGCATTTTCCAAGCAGCAAACAGCAGCAGAAATAGAAAAGGATTCCTCCCTATACTGCTGTGTGTGTGTGTTTATGACACAATGCTCATATGATACAGAATGTGGTGCGATGAAGATGACAAAGATATAAAACACTGCAACATGCTGTAAGATTGATAGATTATAGAGGAATCATCAAAATATATGATTCTGACACTGCACCAAAGCTAAGGCACTCTCAGCTGCGGTTTGGTGTTGAAAAAGGACACATTTCAGTGACAGCTAAACCATTTTGGTTTGACTCTGGAGACGTATGGATCATCTGACCCTGCTCTCCGTGAAAAAATCAATTTTGAGCCGTTTTTTTTTTACTGTCATGATCTTAGGGAGAGGCTTTTGTGTTGTCATTGTTACTTTTGACCAAACTCAGCAGTGAAAAGGTTTATGGCTGTCGCATGCTCACATTCCTACAGTTTGGTTTCCATAGAAACACTGAGTGCCGGGCAGGCGTGTATTTTAGAGTTACATAAGCCTTTACCAGTAATACGAAATACACACAACATGGGTATTCTCATCTGACTGGATTCCTATTTTTAGGAATTATATTCAGTTACTGTAGAACATGTCTTATTATTTGATACTGGTGCTATTTTTAGCTGTTAAACTGTACTCTGTTATCATCTTGAGGTCTCTTTCTAACATGTTCTTCTACATAACGTGTACATTTCCATCACAACTCGAACTGTGTCGTGGCTTCCATGAAAGTCGAGGCACACAGTTCATTACCATTGCCGTGTCTGTTACACTGTGTGCTATATGAATGTGGGTGTTGCAGAACAGCTGGTCTTTAACAACACAATTGTACAGTACGTGATGCAACCATGTCTAGAAATGTGCTTGGCTCAGGCATTAAACTTTGAATAATGTATGGAAATTAAATGTATATTAATGCACATGATTAAGTGTAGTGCCATTGTTAGTTTTTGAAGAAGGGTACAGTTGATTGACCGACCACATCAGTTAGATTTCTCCTTTTTATTTTTAGGGTTGAGTGACGAGGGTGACTTTAGACGAGGGGAAACAGGTTGGATAGAGATTCAGCCCCGGGCCTGCAGGGTTCATGGGTTTACAGAGGTCTCACAGCAACTCCTACACCATCTGCAGAAACAATAGAGCATTATTAATAGATGAAGCTATTTGTGTTTTGTGTATTACTGTGGCAATCTTTTGCCTCAGGCGCAATTTAATTTCACTTGTTCTAACCTTTTCTCTTCAGTCCTCTATGTACTGTATGGATTTACAGTTAACATTGCAGCATTGACTGTACTTTTCAATAAGGGTAGGTACTGTATGGATGATTTCTGGTGGTGATTAAGTAGCTGTTATAAAACTCACACAGAAAGCATTTTACACCAGTTTTCTCTGAATCAGTATATGTAAGCTTGGTGATGATCAAATGGTGACTATTGTTTTGGCTGGAGGCAGCTTTAAAGGCTCACAATGCAATAAGATTTTGGTTCACACCTAACTCTCAATCACTTTGGCCCTAAAGTTCTCATTAGCTTTGCCTGCTTTATTCACTGCTGCACACATCCATATGCCTAAAGGCTCTGGGACTCTGAAGCAATGGTGCAGAAGTAATACTTTGAATACCCCAAACGCACTTGATGTTCAGTCTCTTGCACATCTGCGATTGTGTACAGAAGCTGTTATCAGTGAATTATTTTATGACCTTGGGAATTGAGCAGGATCACAGATTCCTCCAGTTTTGACGATGACATCCTCGCAATCAGCAGTCTCTCTGTGAATGAGCCCTTCATCTTAGTTTGGACCCAACTGTCGCTGCTAGAACAATATTAAGCTGGTAATTAAAATGTGATAATAACCTACTGCAGTCGCTGATTTCCTAATGGATTTCAACAAGTCTTAACATGAGGGCCCCCAGCCATTTCTCTATGCTAAAATAAGGGCTTTTTGGACTGATATAACCAATTAAGTGGTTTGTTTTAAATGTAAACCTAATTATAGATTTTCTGTGCTCACATGTGGTCAGAAATGGAAGTTTTTTTTTCAGTTGAATTTTAACAGTGCTAAGATGGATAGAGCTTTGCTGTAAGCAGTGTAGTATGATATAATGCACAGGCAGCTATGATAGTAGCAGTTGAATAATACTGATGAGAAATCACTAATAAGCATCCAATAACTTTGTATGGGTAAAATGTTGTTGATCATTAATTCAAACCTCATGATTTTGCTAATTGCATTAATTTGTTTCTAAGGACGTGAGGGGAGTTTTAAAGCAGGGATTTAATTCAGAGTCCCCTGTGAGGGAAATTTATTCTGAGTAGTATCGTAATCTGCTATCTTGTGCAGAGCGGAGCATAGTTACTGGTACACACACAAACCAAGAAAATGCGAAATAGGATGTTTTATTTTAATTTTGTAATCTCCAAATGACAGAATTTAATGCTTTGAACTAAATTGTCACACTCATTTGGGCTTTTCTCAAGCTGAACAATGTTATGTAACACATTCTTAATGTTACTTTTTGTGTTTTGGATTAAATTGGATTCCTTTTATTGTGTAAGAAAGCACCAAAGACATTTTAGTGTGAGCTAGACCTCCTGAAGACTTTGCCTGCAGCTGTAACTACTGTGGGTTTGCAATTTGATTATCTTAATCCTCTATCTTTTGTTGCTACTAGCCAAGCTTAAGGCATGGACTGAACTGTTAAGTAGCATAAGAGGTGAGGTGGAGAAGACATGTGTTTTTAACTAGAAGCACAAATTATTATGGGTTGTTTTCTGTCTTGGGTTGGCCTGTTTTGTATGCATTAATGTGAAATCTCAGGTGAACAAAGCAGAAAAAACTAATACTAATTTATTGTGTAAATAAATGAGAAGTGCATTGGCAGTTGAACAGTAATTTCAGAATGAACTGGGTATTTCGTGGTTAAGTAATTAGCCAGTCTTATAAAACACACAACAAGTAACTCAAGTTAGGCTGGAAATTGCTCATAAACATCACGTTTGTAACCTGAAAAATCAATTAAGCTTTTTATTTAGGCAGCTGGCTCTGTAAAACACTAAGTACTTATTCATTGAGGCACTTTGGTTTGCAATATGGTTTGCATTTATGATCTGAAAATGGCAAGAATCCTGGTGAATACTGTATTGCTGATTCTCATGGAAGAGTGCCATGCATATAATTAAATCAGCACTCTGTTGTTTAATACTAGAGTCATGAACATTTCATATTAAAATGTTAGGCTCTACTGTGTTGGGCTGTGGCAACACAATGACACAAATAATTTTTGAAGCCTCCCAATTAATTAGTAGAAATATATTTTACAATACAGCCAGTCAATGTTTTTTTCTGTTTGACAGGGATGACCTGCCAAGCGAGGACATCTTACACCGAGGATGAGGTTTTGTGGGGACACCGCTTCTTCCCAGTTATCTCCTTGGAGGAAGGCTTCTTTAAGGTGGACTACTCTCAGTTCCATGCCACATTCGAGGTGCCCACCACTCCATACAGCGTGAAGGAGCAGGAGGAGGCTCTGCTCCTCTCCTCACCCCTCATGGCCCCGTCCCTGTGTAACAGTGGGGAGAAGAACAGCTCTCTGGACTGCCTAGAGACCCTGGAGGACAATGACAGCACCACCAAGCTGCCCACCAAGCTCCAGAAGATCACAGGGCGGGACGGCCTGCCCAAGAAGCTACTAAGGATGAGTTCCACCACCTCAGAGATGACTTACAGCTTTGGAGACCTGCCCATGAAGCTGCAGCGAATCAGCTCGGTTCCCGGTGTCTCTGATGATAAGCAGGCTGGTAAGGCCTCCAAGATCAGCTCAGAGCCCATGAGTAAGTCAGTGGCAGACTTACCTCCCAAGCTACAGCGACTGGCTGGGGGAGGAGGGGGCAGGATGGACGGACACCTGCCGCCCAAACTCAGAAAGATGAATTCAGATCGCTTTACATAAAGCAGGCAACAACTTATGCCATCCACATTTATTCCCCTACCCGAAGTCCTTGTACTATTCCTGATTTATTAATGGACGATATTCTTATATTAAAAGAAATGTAGAATATGTGCACAAATACCTTATATGAAGTAGGGTGATGGAATTAAGCACATGTGTCCCTGGATATAAGTGTACATGCTATGATGAAAGACCTCTGATATTTTTTTTAGGATGATGTACAATTAACACAATCTGGCATGTAAGACACAGCGCATGTAGAACAGAATCTCAATAATTTCTGGCATGACATTTATTGATATATTATTTTACAAAATTTCATTCGTGAATTTACTGACAGTGGAAAATTGCACAAAGCCATATGATTTACGACGTGGAAAACCTACATTACACGGTTCTAATTTGTGGTGACGAAAGACACATACATTTGTTTTGAGTTGATTGCTTTTGTTGTTTAATGTAAAATTGTGGCAATGTTATGTTGATTGCATGCTCCTCTTATTGACTTAGCTATACGAAGGTAATAGACAAAGATGTTTAGCCTTAACTTTATTACCTTGTTTCCATTTTCATGTTTGTTCAGAGCTGGATTTTTGGTATTTCATATATAGACTATTTTACCATGTGCGACTTTATTACTTTATTAGTTGATCAAATGCAGGATATGTTGCTAGATGATGCATTTTACATTTGAAAATGCATTACTGGCATAATATGACCTGTCTGAACTGGGCACAATGCTACGCATTTTTCACTTGCTTATTAAAGTAACACTTAAGTTGAAAGAGTCAATACTTGTACTTGATAAGCACAAAGCAATCATTATATAATACCCTGTGATATTAGAAAGCATTTATGGGCATTTTATCATTAATTAACTGCTTAGGGCAGTTCAGTACTGTGCAATCACTTTGTTTCATTATATAACAAAATCAACTTAATCTACTGTAGGCCCATATGGTCATACAAAACACTCCATTAGAATTTCAACTTAGGTGTTACTGGTTAGATTTAAAGGTGGGCCTGTAAGGAAATCATAACCTTTGTCTTAAGAGCCCATAATCTCCCTCCTCTGTGATGAAAGCAATAATATTATAATGACTATAATCTTTATATAGCCACAGGGTCTACCACAGCCCCATATTCATTCTGTTTACTGAATCCATGCCATGAAATCTGATTTTCTCTAAATGCATCAAAGACATTGTATGATACCCAATCTCTTCAGGAATAAAGATTTAACATTAACTGTTTAGCATCTTGCTACTTTGACTAGATGTAATGCATCCATTACCCATATAAATCAATAAAATGTTATTAATATACTTATTACAGGGGGTGGTCAAAATGATGGAAGACCATAATACTCTTACCTCACTATAAAGAGCTGGCATGGGCCTGTGCAGGTGCATCCACTACTGTATAATAGGTCTGATCATTGCCCAAAGCTAAACATATTCAAAGCACTGTGCACGTGACAATTTTGACTGTTCAGCTTAAAGAAATAGTTTGACATATGGGAAATACATCTACTTGTATACCTATATATAGCCAGCAGCCAGTTATTCTAGCTTACCATAAAGACTGGACATAGCAGGCGGGTTTTCTCCAAAGGTGAAAAAACGTCTACCTACTAGCACCCCTAAAGCTCTCTTATGAACATGTTATATTGTTTGTTGAAAATATCTGTTTAATCAGTTAGTTTAATCCATCTTCTTGAATCTGTACAAAAACCTAAGTGAAGTGTAAAAACACATTGTTTACCCTTCGTCTTCAAGCACATGTGCATGTATACATTTAATGAGCTGAGACAGAAAGCCCCTGTTAAAATGATCTACTTGGATGCTGAGTGATACTGAACATGTGCTCTAGAAGATAACGGTACCAAAACCCTGTCAAAAATCTCAAGGGCAGAGATGCAGGCGATTGTATCTTTTTAGAGTCAGTGGTACAGTCTGCTAACGTTTTTCAAAAACACAAAAGATACAACATTCACAATGGACAGCTCGTGCTATTTTTGTATGTTTATCTCGCCTTATTGACAAAACATGTAGTGCTGCAAATTGATGTGATCTTTTTCTAAATCTGGACCAAACCTGTGCTGGATAAAGGATCCCACTTCGACACAGAGCCAGTGTCACTGCACGAAGTCTTTTCTTCTGGCGCATTCATTTTGATCATACCCTGTGTAACCACTGCTGCTGTTCATATTTCACAGTACACTCTTGCTGTCTTGCTGTGTAAATCATAACTGTATTTCAAGAGATACCTTACAGGACTTATGGAGACAAAGTCAATGCCATTACTGTAGGTATTACAGGTTAGTGGGATTCATTCTGTCTTTATCCCAAGACAGCCCTTTCTTCTGAATCCCTCAAATAAACCCATGGGATGGATGAGAATATCAGAACAGCTGTGGGCATTATCCTTCTACTCCTTGGAAAAGGGGTGCAAATAGGTCACCTTTAGGCCACCTTGGTCCTCCAGAAAACAATCGCCAAGGAAATCTTAGCTCTAGATGTCACTTTTTTTGTCTCTTATCACGTGAGGTCTCTTCTGCAAAGCTATTCATGCCTCACCACAGAAATAGCCATTTCAATAATAAAATAATTGACTCAAGTGTATTTGGAAAATGTGGGAGGATTGTAGTAGGAGGCAAGAAAAAGGTTTGTCAGAGTTTAAAATCTTTTAAGCATTCAAGAGAAAAAAATATTATTTGAAAGATGTTTTGATCATTTCCATTATCAGGTTTCTTGACAAATAACTTCGGACACAGACTCAGCCTGTGGCAAAGAAAACAGCTATCATTGCTTGCTGATTACAGGACAGAAACACAAATTTGCAATGAAATGGCAGCATTTGCCATTTCTCTTCACAACCTCTAGTGAATTCCTCTAAATACCTTACTATCAAATCTATTTACATCCTGAGAAACAGTTTTCCCATTTAGAAGTGTGCAAATACTCTACCACTTTACTTTATTGTAAGAAAAAGTAATGCAAAACAATGAGAGTGAAACTTCATTAAACATTCAATATGAAATATGGCATGCTGACTGACACATCAATATGTGTCAGTGCCAAGATGAGATCATCGCATATGAAGAATAGTGCAACATAAGACCGAACTGTTGGTGTTGGCATGGCACACTGCAAAAGAAGACAAATTTCATCACATTACAGTGGTTTGCTGTGTTTCCCTTCTAATGTCACAAGCCCAGTCTATCATTTCAGATGCAACATATAAATGTGTGATTGTGTGAAAGGGTGGGGCATGAACAATTCCATTCCAGGCACTCAAGTGTATGGTTACACATAAAATGCCAAATATGGGCTTCTACATTTGTGAGTAAGCCCAGTGTGCCAATTGCACATGATGGTGATGGCAGGCCTGTCAAGCTTTTGATTTTTCTGCATGTTCAAGCAGTGTTCATGGGGGTGTAGTACAAGAACAAAAACATTGCTGTTTCTTTATTTCTATGTCTTCTGCATGGACCATCAAGTTTTGACTTTTTGCCTGGGACATACTGCTATAAGGTTGGTCTATGCTCAAAAAGAACTGTAGTTTGTATGGCTAGAAGGTGGCGCAAAAAAGCCAGCCTCTTGAAACAGGGATGAGATTATTTAAATATGAGGATAATCATGCCCCATTTCTTTCCTGGAAGGCATTCATAGTGTTGCACTTTGTTTTACACATGAAATGTGACAAAAATGCTTGTATATAGAATGAAAAAAGAGAACTTGTGAGAGACTAAATTGAAACCGTGCTTACTTTTTCACGTCTGCACTGTCAGGTTCAGAAAGTCAAAGACGTTGTTGGATGCAGTCTCCCCTATTCTTACATGGCAAATGTGTGGGAGGAGGGGGTTTCAGACACTCTTTGACCATCCGACAAGCACTTCTGTTGGAATATACTGGTACTACTTTAGCCTCAATCTTTTAGCATAATATCTTGTAAATAGCCATTAAAAGCATATTCAAAAACCTGTTACAGGATCTCGTTTGAAAAAGAATCAGCAGGCAACATTAAGAAATCTGCCGGAGGCAGTGTTTACAACCAACTCATGAAGCTAATGTTAGCTTAATTAGCTAGCTAGCTACAGCTGGTACTATCTGCTGGTGATGGTTTCAGCTGAGAAAATCAATGGTCACAATCCATGAAAAGATGGAGGTGTTTTTTTCCCTTTTATATATATATGAAACATTTAGTCATCTGAAGCCAACTGTTACATGTAACCTTTTTGGACTTACAATTTTATTACTGTCACATACTTTGGATTGTCAAGTGCTTTTATGTGGCAACCTCCTTCAAGTCATCAGATTAGTCTTCAGTCCATCTGACCAGAGAGTGAATCAACTTTTCAAGGCCTCTGTAGTGATTTCCAATTCATTTTTATTGCAGAGGCTCCTGAGTCATGAGCTCGTTGTGTGATTCACTGAGGTGCAGGTTGGTTTAAGAACCTTAGTGCTCACTACAGCTCAAGGCGATCATAATGGTGGTTAGACAATATTTGCACCATGAAACAAGTATGAGGATGGTTACTGTTTGTTGTTCAACCTGCCTGAGATTCTGAACATAAACTGAGGCCACATTACTTGAGAGGGGGACTACTTTTTTAATATATGTATTCTATTATATATTAAATATTTATGAACTAGTCAATACATTTAAATATAATATAAATTATACTTGTATAATGTATTGATATTCTCTCTGAAGTGTTTAAATTGTGTGATTATGTGATCTTTTCTTTTGGTTCAAACTATGTAGTCCATTACAAATCCTGGAAGACTACGGCTGTCCCACGCCAGAGCAAACTGAACAAAAGACAAAACTGACAGGGAGATGAGAGAAGTGCATTACAGACAGCAGAGAAGACCCAAATTGGTGTGTGGGATGAATAATGCATTTGTCTCAATTCTTCCAATCCTGTAAGTTTGCAAAATGACAGTGATCAAAGTTGAGTCTGGAAGGGATGGTATTAAGGGGGAGATTAAAATGGTTGAGAGAGTGTAAAAGAGAACACCAGAGGGGGAGAGAGGATATTCCTGTCTCTTGTCAGATTCTGTCATGGCTTGTTTTACATTTACACTTTCCCTCTTTATCCCTTAGCTCCCATCCTGGCCATACAAATAGGTTTGATAATTCAGTGTGGAAACAGCTGCCACAGCGTAATGCAACTGCTATCAAGACAACACACTGCAGTGTTTTGCTTTCTGTCGTTTACACGGGGATCACCGCCCCACCCCCCCCCCCCACACACACACACACTTTTTGTATAGATTTTTTTACAGTGTATTGTTAGGAGTTTGCATTATATATGGAAACAGAAAGAAGCTTTATAAAATCCATCATCTGTAGGTTTTCCATCATTTTAAACATCCACATACTCACAGACACACACAAACACATCCCTCCATACTTTTACGTCCTCACACACACACACACACACACACACACAGAGCCACAACAGATGCCTTGTCTCTGGTGTATTGTATTTGTAAGATAACGGACTGGTGTGGGCGTCTGCAAAACAGCTCCATTTGCACCTGAGTCAAAATCTATCTCTGCTTTAGTCGCCAACAGCGCAGGGAAAAAGCTGAGGAGGACACATCACACCGAGCCCACTCTCTCTATAGAATACTTAGCCTGTTTGCCTGATGCTCGCTTTATCTGCTCCCTTCCATTTCATGTTTGCTTTAAGATTCGTATGCAACTGTCGCCCTCCGTTGCCAAAAATATTGCTTTGAGAGCACAGGCAGCACAGGATCAGATCCTTTTTTCAATCATGGGATGCCACTGCATGTCACCCAGTTGTATATGTGATCCTCAGCAGAAAATTATTTGAAACTTATTAGTATAGTAATTTGGCACTGAAGAATAATCCATGCTTTAATTTAATTTATTGTGTAGTATGTGGTATGTAATGATTTTGTACCCTTTGCTTCTTTGTGCTTTTAAACAAAAAAACAGGATTAAAAAAAACATCTTAATGTTTTGTATTTGTCAAAAAGTTCAAATTTAGTTATGACAAAATATCCCGTCATTGAAAAAAATAGACAAAAATCGGGCTCATCCATGGCCCCGAGGAATTTGTCTGTGAGCTGCAGTGATCCTTTATAAATCCTACCACCTTTTGTTCATCCAAGTGGTAGATGTAGGCTTGAGGAAAATGACTCTGCATACTCAAAGGGCACCAAATAATTGTGGTGCTTCAGGCAGAGCCAGTAGGACTGAAATAAAACAAGTGCTCTCTCACAATCCATGCCTGCTAAAAATAAGCCTGTTCAGACGAGGGTGGTGGATTCTCGGCTGCATCCTCAGTTCTGGCTGTGGAGGCAACTGTTTGATAAGTGTGGAGCTATGAGAAAGAGATTGTATACGTAACTGTGTGCCTCTGTTCCTCTGCATGTGTGACATACAGTACATGAAGGCTTTTGATTTAGCTACAGTACAATCTGGTGTCTAATCCAGCCGTTCGTACACATCCTACATGTAAAAAAAAACAAATGTTCATAGAGGCAATTCACGAGCAATGCTTGTGTTGTTTTAGAAAAAGATTCAGATGGTATGAAGGAATCAAGTTAAATGCACACAAACTGTTACTAGCGTGGGTAATAGTATTTAAGGTAATTATTTGAATACTTCTATCTGCAAATTAGCAATTAATGACGCATTTTAAATACTTCATAATGAGGATTTCCCCCTGAAGCACTTGTTACCTAGCAACTGCCACCAGAATACATTTTATCTGCATGTTGCCAGGACTGAACATGTTTTCATTTCAGCGTAGATTATTTTTAATGTACTGTATGTTTTCTATAGGCAGGAGATTTGATTCATGACTCCTCTCTATATTTTGAGCAGCAGGAGTAAAACCCACAGTAGAATCAAGGGTGGTTTCACTTGGCTGGGCAAAGTCTGTGTCTTGGTCATTCACTTCATCATTGTCTTTTCGCTGCCATTTCAGCGTCTGCTGTGGCTGTGGGATGAATATTTCAAGAGTCTGCACTGTGTTCCATTTGTTACTGTACCTTGGTTGTAAACAATGTTGGACTCTTCCCCAGGTAGTCAGGTGTTAACATGCTGCCAAAAAAGTCTGTTCACTGCAAACACTTGGCTGTTAGTTAATACACAATTACAACAGGATTTTGGCATCTTGGCCCATTTCTTATGCCTACTCTGCAGTTATTAAAACAATAAATGTGCAGTTAATATTCAATATGGTTAAACATATTAATCCTGGATGATGAACAGATAGAAGAATCACAAACAATGTAAAAAAAGATCTGTACTGGTAGTGATTGAGTTGTTGTCAAGCAACCAAATATTATATAACAAATAACAAACAGATTTGTGTATTTCTTCAGTTAAGTTTTTTAAAACCAACTCTTTATTTCATTAATTATCCACACTGGATGCTTCATGATGAAGATGCCAATCAGTCTTTTAACTGTGATGCTTAACAGCCATGTGCTTATAGGCTATATGGATTTGTTAGATGTTTCCCTGCATACAATTTATAATGCACTTCACCAACATGCATTTTTGATGCTATAGAAAAATAGAGCAAGCTTACAGCCTCCACTTTCCTTCACCACAGGAGCCAAGCCTCCCCGGCGTTCAGCCTCAGGGAGCTGATTGGACTAAATGTTGCAGAATTGCAGCACTGTTTTTTCCATCTCTGTCTTACTTTTTTGTCGGGGTCATGTAATTAAGTAATTTTCTTCCCCTGCTGTTATTTTCAATAGGTTATCAGTAGGTGATGGGGGACTAGGACAATGAAGATAAAGATGAGCTGAGGAGGGTATGGTCACTTTTTAGACAAGGTTGCTATTGGTGTGAGGTGTATCAAAAGGAAACTTGCCTCAGATAATTCACCAAAGTGTTTCAATTGACCTTAAACACTGTCATCACCTAAACACATCAATAGGTTCCTGATTAAATAGGCTACTTGTTTATAATCCACAGTCAGAGCTTAAGTGAGTAGAGTTTAAGAACAAACATTTCATCTGTTCAAGTCCAGACAACTCAATGACTGGCTGGCCCATCTATTAAAATCCAAAACCCCTACAAGAAGTGTTGCTATATAAAGACACTTAATTGGTTTGCTCAAACTTATATTTGACACTTTCTTTCCTTTCCCCATCTTTACCATATTTCATTATTAGAGAGTTATACTGAAAGAAATGGCAAATGGCAAAGAGAAACAATCTTAATTGGGGTAGAATGGGGAGCAGGATTCCTGGAGGCAATGAAGTCGAACGCGGGTGAGTATGATAGCCTTCACAGCACTGCATTTGAAGGCTACATTCAATTATGGGCTACTTGTCAGACGGAATAAATCATTCAACAACTGTAATGCATAATGCACTCAAACAAAACTTTACTGTGAAAAATATTCCCACGCCGGAGAACTAATGACCATGGTGTTTAAGGGGTTGCCTTATCATTAAATGTCAAAGCCCATCATCTTTGAGAGAGAGAGAAAGTAAACAAAATAAGACTTTAACAATGAGCTGTTAGAAGGAGTTAAGTTTGATGCCCACCAAATTGTACTTTATGGACAGTGGTGAGCAAATGGTTGACAGTACAAGCCCATACCCAGATTTATCAATGACCAGTGGAGTGACAAAAACCAGGCCCATTTCTGAACATGTGAGCTAATGTGGAAAAAATCTGACCCACCACATAATATGCTTGACTCTGTCACTGACTCTTTGCTGAATCCATGAAGGAGAATTTCGTCAAAGCTTCAGTTAAAATATATTTAAGGGTTTTACATAAAAAAATGATGAAACCATTAACCTCACTTTGCAGGAAGAAATCAAGACATAGTACCTTATTGAAATAGATTACACCCTGAGTACTTCCAGGAAATGTACCTCAAATGCTCTGGCACCTCTTATTTAAACTGACAGGTAGGTCTGAGGGCAACTGTCCCCTCAAGGACAAACATTCAGCGTCTGAACCTGGAGAGCTAAGCTGCTGTAAAAGCAGAATGTCACACACACACCAACAGCTTGTTTACAAAGGTAAACCAAAGATCATCCCAGTTAGGGAGTGCAAACTAAAAGGATTACATTTAAGGCTGAGCTTGTGGGTGTTGGGATCTTTACAGTATTTTCTTTTAGAAATTTCACACTGACATTTGTTTGCGTTTTAGATTTGTCAAAAAACACATCTCTTATAGTGTGTTATTCCAAGGTTTGTGACATGGAGACAAAAACAACCAACTGGAATATACAAACTAAAACTTTACTCAAAGCTTTTCAAAGCTGTTGCTGGCATTGCTGTGTCATCAGTTAAGGGAATTATTCATTCTGGCTCAGCTCAAAATATGCTTACCATCTGTTCCATTTTATTCCAGTGCCTGGCTCATGGCTCATGTTTAATGTATCTGTGCTAATGGCATCATCTATGTACAGTACAATGGCCATCTCTACATCAGGAAATCAGTGTAAGCAGAGAAAGAGGGAGGGAGACCTTGGCTGTATGAATGCCTCCAAAACAACATTATAATTTGCTCCATCGCCTCCAAAATTGACAATTACCATGGATAATTGTTCTTCTAAAATATATTATATAAGTTAAAGGCCATAATAATTTCACCACTTTGCCATCTAAATGATACATTATCAAACATAGATGTTAGTAACATATTAGTAATTTGACCACACTGCAGCAGCATTTATGATCGATTTAAATCCTCTGCAAGGGAGGTCAAGTGTGACTCACTCTAATATGATTATCCCCTTGAGAGATATATGAGGGACATATGTAAGTGGAATATGTAATGAGCACATTTGCTCTTACATACACTCATACAATTTGAAACATCAACACATACACCCACACGCACATTGTACTGTACACACAAAGTACATGTTCACCTATTATCTGGACATCGAACAGAATTTCACAAACAAGCTGTCTCAAGACGCTGCTTGTGTAGGTTTCTGAACAGGCTCTGACCTTCCTCTGTACACATTATCACTATATAGGGAAAAGGCTTTCAACAGAAGAATAATAATGTTTAAGTCCTTAAGGCCTGTCACCCCAGGAACTGTGTGTATTCAGACTAAACCAAACAAAGTCTAGAGGGAAGATCCCAAGGCTTAAACAAAGTTTGTGGGGTCAGGATGATTTTAGCTTTACCTGCCAAATCAAATAATAATATGTAAATGCCCAACACAAGTTCCCAAAGCCAAAAGCAACATTTTAAAATACAATTGCTTGTTTCGTCCAACCAGTAGTTCACAACCAAAAAATATAAAATTTACAGTGATATAAAAAACATTGAGGGAGTTATGTTGTGGTGGTTAAGAAGCACCATGTAATTGCGATGCAATGGTTTGATTACTGCCACAGAGCCTTGTTGCATGTCATGTCCTTCTCCCCTGGTGTTTCCTCCCTCCACTGACCTTTAATTACCTTTTGCCTCTTTTTTTTTTTACTTCCTTTATTTACAGAATTTTCTAAGCGTCTTTACATGGCTCAGTCAGGCATGCGATATATTGTTATTTTCAGAATAATTTTGAATACTCAAGAACAACTTAACATTGATTGATGTTTTGGTTTGTATATCTACAAGTTTCTACAAAAGTCTGTATATAAATGTGTAAAGAATTGTGTCATTAATGTCATTAATGTAAAAACCTAATTGAATGTGCTATATATATATTAAGGCTAAAATGCATCCATAAAAAACAGCAAATCCTCTCATTTAAGAGAAATCAGATATTTTTTTCACTGTTTCTTGCTAAATGACTTAAATGATTGATTATCAAATTGTTGCCAATTAATTTTCTGTCTATCTTCTAGTTGATTTATTGACTCATCATTTCAGCTCTAATTATGTTTTCTGCTTTCACCGTTATTGGAGCAATAAATGCACACACTATATAAATGTCTGATACACCAGTGTCAGAAGTATAACTATGATACCCTATATATTTGCAAATGTTTATCTCTGGACACACAGTCTTCTCTGTCGCCAGATCCTCAACATATTTCAAATGCACGCTGTGATGTGCCAAGTCAATCTATTCAATTTATCGTCTAATGATAGCCACTCTCGTCAAAACATATTTGAATATGTGTATTTTCATTTATGATCTGCTGCCGAGAAATGTTGGCTCTGGTCGAGCAGTCTGTAGGGGCCACATCAAATGGCTCTGGCTTTGAGGAAGATGAGAGAGTAGCATCGTCTTAATCTTTTGCTCCCAGAAATACTACCACCTTTAATCACCTCGCTGCGAATTCTCACTGCTGACTCACGCTTCTTCATTTCATTTTATCCTCACCCAAAGAGAACCACATGGCCTTGAAAGTAACCACAGTGGACTGCTAAGGTGGCTCATTAACACCAGGTCCAGGAAATGTGTCTCTTAATGGCTTAATTAAGACATACTGCAGGATTGCATTGCAAAGTATTCTGCTGCACACTGACTGTCACAATTTTGATCTGAAATTGTTTGTAGAAAAGAAGCATAATCATTTTAAATCCTAAATTTTCCTCAATCACATCATAACAATAACACAACAAACCACATCCAGTTGTTGCATTATGAATATTTAAAGGAAAATGCTGGATGCCATATGCTCAGCCGTTATTCACAGGATTTCAGAAACCCTTGTAAAACTGTGTCTCCGAATGTGATGTCGAGGGGGGCTAAACAAATTAAATATAGGCACAGATTTGAAGAGAATCTTATCTCAGTGGGGTAATATCAGTGTCACATTTCTTCCCCGTAGTCACTGACGCTAAAGAGCGATTAAGCATGCAAGATGACTGTTGATTCAAAGAAAAAAAAAACTGCACTGCACACTCAGTTAACATCTTTTATTATCCCAGCCACTTAATAAAATACTCTATTCAGATACAGACAGCAAGTAATGTGCTGCATGTTACCTATACTTGGATTGTGAAGGATCTTTTCTCTATTACAACAAAGTTTTCTTTCACATTTTACTTCTGTCTGTGGTTGCATTAAAAGAAATATGCCTGGATTAATTCAGTGGGGCTTCTGGCAGTGGAGTCACAAGAGGACTGCAACAGACTGTCAGTCTGCTGTGAAGTCAGCCAGATGGGAGACAACATCTTCTTCACCTCAGGGAAAAGCACTGGACGGAAACAGGTGAAGAGAGAGAGAGAGAGAGAGAGAGAGAGAGAGAGAGAGAGAGAGAGAGAGAGAGAGAGAGAGAGAGAGAGAGAGAGAGAGAG
>JAVQJL010019923.1:0-24334 GCA_036024295.1 Nannoperca obscura | reverse complement strand
GTATTTCTTTAAAGTTAAGACTAGTTTAAAGTCATCTTCATTGAAAAGTACAGTGCTTTTCCTTCAAAAATAAGGACATTTCAATGTGACCCCAAACTTTTGAACGGTAGTGTACATATTAACATTTTTGGTTAACTAAACATTTCCAGACTCTCGAAGCCTTTATTAACACATTTAAATTGGCAAATGCTAGGAGGCAACAAGCAAATACAATGATTGGATCACTTCATTTTAAATATTCAAATATTTTTGGTTTACAGTAACTGTGTAGATGAAACATCAGATTATGTTGAAAATCAATAATTTCTTAAAGAGAATATGAATACAATCATATTCCTAATCTTGAAAAGACTTTGTACAAACCCTTTAAATTAGAAGTGAGAACGTTCATGCATGTTGTATTAATTTGCTCTTCTTTAGGAAAAATGTTGTTGAAACCTTGAACAAAATAATCATAAAATATACCTACAGGACATTGTTTCTTCGCCGGGGATACCTCAGATGTTACAGCCCTAACCAATAATGTCAACACTTTTTATGAATAACGATAAAGGCTGACGTTGCGCTTGGAAAGACAATTTAATAAGCTGGTATTGTGTGTTCCATATTACGAACTTTAAGAAAAATCCCTGGCGAGAATGAAAGCTGGAGAAACTTTTATTGATTTATGAGGAAAGTGGGAGGCTGTTACAGTTCTACACAATGAAACCTTTCAACTAAATATTATAACCCCAAAAGATTAATTGGTCAACACAACAAGTCTTTAGGTCTATAATTATTATTGCTCTTGCATGTGTAAAAGTACAGAGAGCACTTGGTGATTAATACCATCATGTCAATTAACATCATGTAACTACTGGAGTAAAATCATCTACATCAGTGAGGTTATGTCAGGATTTTCAAAAACTTGCTGCCCCCTTGAGGCAAGAGAGATCACTTCAGATTTTGCAGGACATTCTTGACAATAAATAATTAACAATACAGTATTTTAAGAGTCTAGTAATACAGTAAAGAAACTCGTAAAAAATCTTACAAGCAAAGTCTTCCCATAAAACAGGAAATGCACCAATGGCCACATGTCATAATATTTATACATTTTAGTTTTACCATCCGATAAAAAGGGTTTGTTCCTGGTTTATAAGTTCATTCGTCTTGAACATCTTGTACCCGTAGAGTAAAACAGAGGAAGCAACTGCTTTTTTTTTTTCACGGGGTGGTTTTCTACAAGTGAAAATGAAACCTCAAGTTCAAAAAGCTGTTGTGTCACCAAAATCTTCGTTCCATTTGGTATACATATTGAGAGTCCCTGGGCTAACGCTGGGCTTAATGCGCTTCAGGGAATCCTCAAAGTCTGCCTTCTTGATGTTACGCATCTGTGAATACAGACAACACAACATTACAATCCAGATAAATACTGTTACATACTGTTAATTAAATAGACATTAAAATAAATATATGTTGTATTGTGAGTACTTTAACGGCATTACCTCACTAGCAGCCATACTTCGGACTTGGTCTGGTCCCAACTCTGTGTAAGACAGGATTTTCACATGAAAAATACCAATTTTGCTCATTATGGAGGCTGAAATATACACGAACCACACAATAATGTGAGGAAGGCGTCTTACCTCTTATCGGCCCGAGTGCTGCATCTTTGGCTAGTGATGTGAGATCACTTCCTGAATATCCTGCAGTCTTTCTATCAAGTTACATATCCCAAAATGAATGTAAGTTTACACCAAAATAATGCTGCAAAGACTCTATGGGACGTCAATATGAAACTCACTTTGCAAGATAGGACAGCTCATTTTTGCTCAGCGGATTCCCTTGCTTTGCCAAAAGATTTTTCAGCAGCGTGAATCGTGTCTGGAGGGACAAGAGTTGCATCTTAAAACTTTAAAAAATGTTGCACCATTCACATTTCAAAGCTAACACAGACACTGATCTCAGTAATGATATGTGACAATGGTTCCACAGTAAATACCTCGTCATCCGGCAACGCCACATAAACCCTTTTTGCAAAGCGCCTGTAAGATCAATACAAGAGCGAAAGTGTAGAGAGCTTGTACAAAATAAAGAAATAATCATAGTGCAGCGTGTGGAGTTGCATCGTGTACCTCAGTACAGCTTCATCCAGCTCCTGAGGCCTGTTGGTGGCTCCCATTACAAGCACCCTGTCATCCCCTCCTGACTGCACCTGAAACAAAGAAGCACTGTTGTGAAAATAACACCAGTGCTCTCAGAGATAACAGTGTCTAAAACACTCTGAAGCTGGTTCATGATCAAATTTCGGAGGCCGCAGAGCGACAGCTGCTGCTCTTACCCCGTCAAACTCAATGAGGAACTCGGTTTTTAATCGACGAGAGGCATCGTGTTCTCCCTCCCTCCTTTCACAGAGCAGGCTGTCGACTTCATCTGAATGTAAGTTAAAAAAACAATGGGTTTATTTATGAACTGAAAATTGGGGGATAAAAATGTATGTTTGGTTCACATTTAGTCTATAAAGACAGTAATACAAACCGATAAAGATGACAGAGGGCTGTAATTCTCTGGCAACTGCAAACAGTGCTCGTACAAGCTTCTCGCCCTCTCCCACCTGCAATGGTGATGACAGGAAAGGTTAAAACAATAAAACCTACACTAAATGTAGCGTAGTGTGGAGAGTTACTCCAGAAAAAATAAGCACTAAAAGTGTTTTCTTACATATTTAGAGGTCAAACTGGCAGCGCTGATGTTGAAGAATTTGGCCTGTGACTCGGCTGCAACTGCTTTGGCCTTGTGAGAGGAAGTAAATGCTATGATTCAATTGGTAATACTGAGCAAAGACTATCAACAGCTATATGCAAATTATAAAGCACAGTTTGATCTGAATGAATCATGTTGCTGTGTTACACTTAACATACCAGCATGGTTTTCCCATTTCCAGGTGGGCCAAATAGAAGCAGACCACGTGCCGGAGCTCTCAGGCCAGTGAAGAGCTAAACCGCAAAATGAGAAAAAACATAAAATGTAAATCTGTAAAAGTAGAAATATGGTAAGCACTGCAAAATATTTGTAAGTAATCACCTCTGGTCTTAAGGCAGGGAGGATGACAATCTCTTGGAGTGCTTGCTTCGCCAGTTCCTGTCCCGCAATGTCTTCAAAGGATACAGACGCTCCACTGTAAAGAGCACAAAAAAACTAAACAATTTGCATTCCTCTGACAGCAACATGTACAGCTGTTGTAATAGTATTTCTTCTAAATACCTGTCAACAATTTCATTCAGAATCAAGTTGGCCAGTTTGCTGTCCACATTCTTGAAGTTTTTCATATCCTTTCTTGGGGGCTGTTTCACAGCTGCAGGTTTTCCATTTTGAGCTTTTCCCACCCGTGGGGTCACCTTAGCAGGAACACAAATATCCACAAAGCAATACACACTTTATCAGGATCAGACACCTTATGACTGGACAACTAAATGTAATTTAAAAATCACCTTCACATCAGTGGCTCTGGATGGGGGTCTGACAGCAGCCGAGGGCCTGATGTTCGTGGACACAGCCCGCACTGCAGGCTGGCTTTTTGGTGCAGGCTTTGGTTGTGGAAGAACATGATCTGAGGTGTTCTGAGGATCACTTCTCCGTTTAGACGCCAATGTTGCCTCTGTGAAACAAGAACAGTATTGATCATTCTTCAGCATCCCTGGTCAGCTTAGATAACAATATTAATTTGGTAAAAGTAGAGAACAGAGGCTAGACTTTGAGATACAAAGGGAACCGAGACGCCACTTACCTATAAGGGCAAGCCTATCTTTTGCCATGGTGAGATTGGCGACCATTTTATCTTGAAGTCTCTTTGCTCGGTCATATTGATCTCCTGCTAAAAACACAGAGTATAAGGCTAAAGCACGACAACAATGAACACCACCTACTTGTTGGCATATTACCGTGTCCCGTGATCTCCACTGCAATACCCCTTTCAAGCTCAGCAATCCCTTTCTTGTACCACTGCACAGCCTGCTTCTTGTCTCCTGTCATCAAAGAGGAGGGGGTGTTTATTCCAAGCGGTCACACGCCACAACACATCGGCTAATAACTCATAAACACAATAAACAAACCTGTATCATCTTCGTCGATCCTTAATGCCTTTGATACGTACTCAAACGCCTGCTTATGGTAGTTTTTAATAACTTCACAGCTGTCTTTGCTTTTACCTGCGTTCATTTTAGCCGACGTTAACTTACTTTTACGTTACCTTGTTCTCAGTTGTAAGCCAGAGTTAGCCGCCTATTCAAGAGGACACGATAAAATGTAGCTTTTAAATCGCATTTATAAGTGCGTCAATCAAGCCTGTGGTTTACAAAACCACGTTTTTGCCACATATGTTACTGTAATTCTGGTGCTTCATCACAATATAAACGTTTTGTTGTTTTCACCGCTAGCTTCCGCTTTCCCGTTTGTCCGCATCTTAACAGTCCCGTTCCGTTCCGTTCCGCTGACAAAAGTCTTCCGCTTGGATTTTCAGAATAAACATTTCAAGGTCTCTCTTTTTACCCGGTTTTACCCACAATGCAAATATTGTGTATGTATGTAACTTCTGTGGGTAATCATATATGACGATGCATATAACTTAATTACAATATAAAAATATAATATGTAAAGGTGTTGTGATAGCATTTCTTCTGAATACCTGTCAACAATTTCATTCATGATCCAGTTGGCCAGTTTGCTGTCCACATTCTTGAAGTTTTTCATATCCTTCTTTGGGAGCTGGTTCACAGCGGCAGGTTTTCCATTTTGAGCTCTTGGGGTCACCTTAGCAGGACCACAGAAATTCACAAAGCATTACATTCTTCACCAGGATCGGGCATCTTGAAAAAGCTGACTGAACAACTAACAACTAAATATAATTTAAAAATCACCTTTGCATCAGTGGCTCTGGATGGGGCCTCTAACAGCAGCCGAGGGCCTGATGTTCGTGGACACAGCTGGCACTGTAGGCTGGCTTTTGTTGTGGAAGAACAAACAAAAATGATTTGAGGTCTTCTGGGGATCACGTGTCCTTTGAGATGCCAATGTTGCCTCTGTGAAACAAGAACAGTATTGATATCTTATGTGATAAATTAAAATGTCAAAAATTGTGTAACGTTTTTTTTTTCTGCAAAGACTTTGGTTGTGAAAATGTTGGTGTGGTGTTGAAGCACAATCACCAAGGAGTGTTTTGACATGATATACATGTATATGTACCTGTGGACAGCCCTGCTTCCATTGTCGCACTGTACCCGCTCACTTGACGGGCAGTGCAATTTTATAATCAAACAATCATTTAAGTAACGACGACGCCTCCTGGATGTTTCCACGAATCACTTTCTGTTGGCTAATCAAGCAACCAATGAAAATGCTCTGACGTCAGAGTGATAACAGTTTCCGAGACGCCCCTTACCTGGCTCGACAGACAAACCAGTAATCCTCTAATTCTGACTGTGACAGCTCCTGGTCTTGTTATTGCTCTTCTAGGTGTTAATATTGGCATATTACGACAATTTTGTATTTTGTGCCTTTCCAAATTTGCACGATACTATCGCCAGACTGTCTAACAAACTGACGTTAGCTGCTCTCTCCGTCTAACTTGTTAACCGGTAACAACACCACGGCCAGCTGACGGAACACTGAGCTTGTTAGCCAGCTAGCTCAGCTGTCTCTCCAGTCAAACTGCCCTTTGTCTTTACAAGCAAGTTAGCTAGCAGGCATTGTTTCTTCTCTGGGTTAGGTGACACCGGGTTTTGCCATTTTACGTTAGTCGCCTGCAAAGAGCTAAGCAAACCAAGATAGGCGGCTTGGGAACCAAGATGTCGAACCGAGTGGTGTGCAGAGAAGCAAGTCACGCCGGGAGCTGGTACTCTGCTTCGGGTAACTGTCAACAGAGCACCGTCCTCGTTAGCACACTATATGCTAGCTGGCAGTTGTTGTTTTTTTTCACGACATGTTTATTGTTGATTTTTGTTCTTCATTATCTTGAGCTTAAAAACGGTCGAATTCGTGGCTTGCCACAGACGATGGTGTTAGCTAACGTTAGGGTTGTAACGCTAATCCAGTTCATGAAAAGTCGGCTAGCTAACATTTAGCTGGTATTAACTGCCTCATCTGTTATCCCATTTTTTGCATGGTTGGTTTGAGCTTAATCAGCACTTCCTCCTCGGATGATCGATGAACATTTTTCAAAACAAACTGAAATCTGCTGCTCAGCATTTTTTGGATAAATAATCGAACATACCAATTTAACAATCGCTAACTCAGCTAATATTGCAGAACTTCCTGGCCTATCTGCTGCTTGACGAGATTAGACATTACCCGAAACAGCCTGCCAGCAACTATTTTAATTGAAACTGCTAGAATTGTGGTGGTATTGCTGGTCTCTAAACCCTGACTCGGTTAAGTTAAGAGCAGAAATACTGGCTGCCATGAAACAAAGGACTGGAAAGGTTCATTTAGCTCCCCTTCCCCCATTTCACAAGCTAACTGATAGTAGTTTTTTTTTTTTTTAAACCCCGCAAGCCTGCCTGTTTATCCCTTTTAAGCTGGCCGTGTTAGTAATAACAGGACATATACAGTAGTTAAACACTACAGGAACATTACCGATATTTATATTGAATATAAACAACAATATCGAGGGCTTGGAGCCAAAGGGGCAGATTTATCAGATTTTACAGGAGAGTCAAAACAGATTTTGATCAATCTTGAAACAGCTGCTGTTGCCATGTACTGAACACAATATTTGATCTTTATGGGTTATCAGGTTAAGCATCACAATAAAAACTATTTCTAAAATTTAAGTTGACAAATATTTTTTAAATGGCAAAAAAGTGAGTTACGCCATTTTGGCACAACATTTTCACAATGGAGTAATTATGAATATGGGCGTATGTAAGTAAACAACTATAAACCACATTGATTTGAATTCAGATGCATCAATTACACTTCAGTCAACACTCACACAAGAATACATATCTTCAACTTGAAGTAAAGCTGAGCAACCTGTTTAAAAACTTTAAGAAAACCTCTATAAACACAAACACATTTAATTTTCAGTATAACTGAATGTAGATCATCCTTTTTAAAAGCTATTTGCAGTGCCCTTATCTTTCATTGGTGTGTCCTGGGACTCCTGTGTTCTTGTTCATTTGATGCATTCAAAGCGCTATAAAACTCACAACACTGTGGAAGGCTTCCTTTTGTGCACAGTGTCAGCAAGTCTTGTTTTTTCTGTGCACTGATTCCTAAAGTACATCTGCTGTGGGGTTTTGACATAATGGCTGTCTCTGGCTGGCTGTTGTGCCACCTGCATCTTTCTAAACAATTGGTCCGAGCGCCCATACTTGAAGTAAAGTCCTGAGGTCCTCTTTTCATAGTGAAACCACTTGATCTTATGCCAGCGAACAACTTCTCCATCTTTATCTTTCATTCTGCTTTTGATTATCTGTCTTGAAAATGACTTGAAGTCAAGGAAGTCCTTGTGGCCCACCTCATGAAAATTGTGTGGTTTATTTCATCTAGTCACTCAAATACCTTCAACTTGTCTGACTTCGAGGCACAGTTCTTCTCCTTTACCATTTTTGCTGGACATTAAATGCGTTAACATAACTTTGGCCTAAAAAAGTATTTTTGCTTTGTTTTTTTTTAACCAGATCTCAGAATCTCTTTTTCTCTTCCTTCCTCTTTGCATATCTTTGTCACCAAAGTCTTCCACATTGTTGGCAACATCCTCAATTAGCAGTGGTTCTAGCACAAGGATTATTTGTTCCTCAATCTCACCCTCCACTTATTCTCTCTCCTCATTCCTTCCTTTCTTGGGTTACCCTTTCTTGTGTCTTTGCCGTCTCTTTGTATTGAGCTCTCACTTACTTGCTTTCCTGCTGTTTTATCTGTTTCTTGACCTCTCTCCCTCTTTCCCCGTCTACATGGCATGTATCCATAACAGGGTACGCATTGTGTCATTTGTAGGCGACCTTTAGCTAACACCACAGCTCATTCTGGCCAGTTCACACTGTTACGTTTTAAAATAACATTTAAAATAATTTAATGGGAATATTAACATATTTTAATTAATGTAATATAATATGATATATAATATGGTTCATCCTGGTTCATCTTCCATCAAACTCTTTAAAACCTCCCCTTCTGTAAAATATATGTTCTTTCAGTATTTGACGATGCTTTCCTTTCAGCCATTTTGACTTAAGTGTTGTTAGGAGGCTCTACCTGTGATGCTTTGTTCAGTGCCAAAAGTGCGTAGCTTACATGCGCCTTTTTTGGCACAGACCAAAACACCCCTTTTACTGTTACACCTTTCAGATTTCCTTCAATTACAACCTATGGCTAATCATTTCAGTTGTCATTTTGGCACTGAAGAGATCTCACTGAGAGCTTTCATTTGATATCTAATACTTCTATTTGCCCAACATGGCACTTAGGCCCCTTTGGCTCCAAGCCCTCGAAATGTCCATTAGCTACATCTGAAGGCTAAACTAACGTTAATCTACCCACATTCCGATATCCTTGTTTGTTTTTACTACATTAATTATACTGGTTTTTATGTTTGATTCTGCAGACTTAATTATATTAATCAATCATCTATGTTTGACGGATGGTAGCAGCTGTGGACACTTTTGAAGATTAACACTGCTAGTTTGCACAGTAATACAGGCAGTGTGTTCCAGGTTAGTCATCCACAGTTGGCTGGTTTACAATTGATCTTATTTGTATTGTTTAACCTGTACCAGAACACTTATGGTCGGATCTAGATTGATGGTGAAAGATTGAGATGGGTTGTTATCTGAATCTAGAATATGGGGTGTTTATGGTAAAGTTTATGTCTAGTTCATCTAGAGTGTTAGTTAGTGCTGGCCCGCTGTGTCATTCTTAGTCTTGTAAGGGCACACAGACAATATGAGTCAGCAGCTCCCCGTTATTTTTTTAAAATTGCTTTTTCTATTTTTATTGAATCTTTTCAGGATCCCAGCTGAATGCACAACTAGAAGGCTGGCTCTCCCAAGCACAGTCCACGATCAGACCTGCTAGAGCCATCATAGCGCCGTGAGCACATGTTGAGAAATGGAAGAAAAATACAATCTGAACATGTCAAAAGATAACTTTGATGTCATCTCATTCTAATTTGACATGTTTTTGTTTCCAGGCATGCTGGCTATACCTACTGTGGTGCTTGTGCAGCACATGCCTACAAGCAGGTGGATCCCTCTGTTACGTAAGTCATTCGATTTTCTAGCTATCCCTCATTTATAAAAATGCTTTGTATGACTGTTATCTTCAGTTTCCCCCTCACAGAGTGAACAGATGTTATTTTAGATTGTAGAATATAGTGCTGGTGATGGTGGTGGTTTGACTTTTACAAACAGCGTGAGTGAGATAAAGCCCTGTTGCCCTTCAGTCGTAGGGTGTTCATCCTGGGACCTTCACACCATGTGCCCCTCTCCCGCTGTGCCCTGTCACCTGCAGAGATCTATAGAACACCCCTCTATGACCTGAGAATCGACCAGAAGGGTATTGATTGTTTTCACTCATGACATTGTGATTTCTACTTTATTTGTGTGTCTGTTTGTTGCTCAGTTTTACATGTTAACACATCCTAGGTAATTATTTAGGAAGGTATTTCACTTGCGAGGGAGTAACATAACCACATTGTGGTTTACAGCTTAGATTTAAGTGTAGAATGTGTTTTAGTGGTAGTGTAGTTTCATGCCAAAAACCAAATTAGATAAAAGGCCTGTTTTTCAATCATTATGGATTATTCCACTAAAAACAGCACAGAGCTGCGTTTTACTCTTTCTCCTTTGTGATTGTTATAGTCTAGCCTGACCAGAGCTCCAACATGCGGACCTCAAGCAGTCTTGGGAGGTGATAAACTAATAATCCTCCAGGGACCAGACGTTTCCCTGACTCTTAAGATAAATGCTTTCTCAATGTTGAGGTTTTGCTCAGCTAGACACTTACCAGGATTCCCAATTCTAAATGAGCTCCAGAAATGACTTAATCAGTAGACATGGTCATAATAAAATGCACAAATTAAAGTGAAACTCACCTCTGTTTTACAGTTTATGCCGACCTCTGGAAAACTGGGTTGTTTGAGCGGATGAGTCTGCAGACAGATGAAGATGAGCACAGTATTGAAATGCACTTGCCTTACACTGCTAAAGCCATGGAGAGGTAATGCACATCAGAGTGGCATTCATTGAGACAAAGATTCAACACTATGCTTTCAGAGTGAACAGTCTCACAGAATGAAGCTTTTTCTTTAAGGTGCCCTGAGGAGTTTTCTTCTCAACAAAAAGAAGTTATGTGTAGTGTTCAGCGTTAGCCACCAAAACACATTGTGTGCATCCTTGAGCTCTAACAAACATGCTGAATGAATTTCCTTCCTCATAAAACATTTGCAAAGTCGATATTTTAAAAAGTAAGTTAAAGCCTGCATTGTTTACATCTGCGTTTACTTGCCAGCAGTCGTCTTCTTCCTGGTCTTTGCTCGCGCATGGCAACATATTATGGCATGTTACCGCCACCTGTAGGTTAGTGGAATACTCTGACACCATTGGAACAATGTGTATTGTGTCACCCAAGTGCATGTGCATAAGATGAACAAAACAGACCCACTCATAGCAAAAACAGCTCCATTGAGCTACTAGAGGCCCAAAACACAAACTATTATTGACAAGAAGACAGTACAAGAGCTCTTTTAGTTCTGTTCATTTTTTTCATTTCCTATACATACTGTAAACTAGAATCACATTGGTGCAGGGACACATGGTGTCACAAGTGTGATATGCATATTTGATACAGCCTTCTGTTTGGTTGGCAGGAGTCAGAGACACTTTCTTGGTTCAGAAAAGCAGGAATCAGGTAGCAGGAAGGGAGCCGAGCACATTAGCTCAACGCATAATATCCGTACAAGTTTGTCTAAAACCTTTGGTGTTGATGGGCAGGAAACACTTGTAACGTCAGTTGCATATAAGGTAGAAGGGTGCAGCTCGTGTCAGCTAGTTTATCATGTTGTAGGCTGGATGTTTCCCATTAGGTTTCACAGATTTCCGCCCATTGGGCAGAATTTTGCACTCAAGTTGTTGATTTAATAATCTGATGTTGCAGCCACAAAGACGAGTTTAGCATCGTCCCTGTGCTTGTGGGTGCCCTGAGTGAGTCTAAGGAGCAGGAATATGGGAAGCTGCTCAGCAAGTACCTGGCAGACCCTTCCAACCTTTTCATTATCTCGTCTGACTTCTGCCACTGGGGTAGGTACTGAACATGACACTCATTCTCAACTGTTTGTGACCTTACGGTAACTCAGCCTAAATGTCATAACTGTGACATGGACCAATCCAGCTTTGTATTGATGTCCATTTCCCTTTTGAAGGTCAGCGGTTCCGCTACACGTACTATGATGAATCTCAAGGGGAGATCTACAGGTCTATTGAGCATCTTGATAAAATGGTAACCACTTAGATATATTTGATTTAATTCTTAGATCACTTAGTTTATGTTAATGATGTATATATTAAATTTGGCATTGTAAATACTTCATGTGCTTTTAATGTAGCTATTTATTGTGCCTGCTAAAACTATTGCGTTTCAGGAAGTAAACATACATACTTGATAAGAACACACTTTCATAAGAAAAGAAAACTTATTGATAAGCATGACATAACAAAACCAATGGAAACATGACTTCTGACTTTTGTTGAACTTCGTTTTTCTCTGCTTGTGAAGGGGATGGGCATTATAGAACAGCTGGATCCCATGTCTTTCACCAACTACTTGAAGAAGTACCGCAACACCATTTGTGGGCGTCACCCGATTGGAGTGCTGCTAAATGTAAGTAGCACAGAAGCAGAACAGTTTAACATTAGGTAGACAAGTCGACGGGGATTCAATTGACTGTATGCTAAGCTGGAGTTAGTCAGTGACATCCTTCTTTGCCTTGGAAGTAATGATTGGTTACTAGGTTGTAGGTTGTTAGCCATTTATCCAGACATGCTAACGAGTTGCAGCTTGACAGGCCTGTCATGTCTAGTTTCTAATCAAATCCTAGTTTTTAAGCTAGGATTGGAAAATGACTGTTCGGGGGAGGGGTTTAGTGATCAAACGTGATAATAGAGAGCATATACTTCTATATATATATATACTTATACTGTGTGTAAACATTAGGGTGGTGTGAATCAGTGACTAAGTGGATGCTTCTGATGTTACTGTTTTGCAGGCTGTGGCTGAGCTGAGGAAGTCAGGTTTAGAAATGAACTTCTCTTTCCTGAACTACGCCCAGTCAAGTGAGTGCAGGAACTGGCAGGACAGCTCTGTGAGTTACGCTGCCGGGGCACTCATCGTTCATTGAGGTCGACTTTCACAGGGGCCACTGCAACGCCGCCGCCCTGCCCTTACTGTCTATTGCCATACCCTGATCCAGACACCCTCCCTCTCACCCCACTCCTAGTTACGCCCACTATTTGCAGGAAATATCTAGACACTCGAAGCCAATACAGTCTTCTTTCTCTCTCTCTCTCAGCTCTCCTCCGCCTTTCTCCACCCTCCTCTCAGTTTGAAGTGTGTCTCAGAGCTTTCGGTTGAAGCGTTTTGTTTTGAAGTGCAGTTTTGAGATTACGTCGGAGCAAATGTTTAGAGGAGATGGGAAGTGTGCGTATTGTTTTGGCTCAGAGTAAGCGTTGGGAGCGGGGAAATCTTATTTGGATTTTTGCAAGGACTGTAGTCCTCTTGGTCCCTTTTCGTTGTCCTGACAGAACGATGGATTTGAGTTGTCATAATGCAATCTTTACATTTGGACTCTTGGCGACCTGTGCTCATGTAATCTGCCTCAGAAAAGGAATGAAAATAAAGCTGCAGATCTTAATGGAGAATATTGAAATGTTGCCAGACAAAAATGAAATGAGTGTTTTGACTCCCTAAAGTTTCATGCGACTTCATCTTTGAAAACAGTGTCATAGGTAATTACTATCATTGCTTAACATATGTTGTAGTTTCTAACAAAGGGCTGCACCCAACAAAGTTCACTAACCCCCTACTGTACAAACCAAAAACTTTATTACTCTCAGTTGATTAAATATTATCTTTTATTCATATTTTATTCCTCTTATTTGTCCATTTATTTGTAGTTTTATTAGACGTGATAGTATTTACTCAACTAGTGTGTACAAATGAACAAAAGCAGTGTTGTCACTCCACATGGTTTCCCCAAAAATGAGTGTGTGCGACACCTGCTCCCAGATTCCAATTATATGCTTGTAGCTCTATAGATATGTTTTGCGAGGGCCAGACTACAGTTGTGGGTGCTACAGAAATGTAATCAAGCTGGATATTGTGTAAATGAATCCCAGCACTGACACTGTAGTCTTTGTTTACACTGCCACCTTGAATCTCTGTGGTTATTGAATTGTCAGTATAGGAGACTCCAGCAAGGACTTGCTAGAAAATGTATTTTGCTTCACATTTAGTTCTGTAAGAGCAGCAAAGCTTTCATTTTGGCCTGAACAAAGTAACAAAGGAGTAAAGGCCAGATGGTCTGCTTAAATTGTAGGAACAGTTATTATATCTGCTCACTAGGTAGTACTTTTCTCTTTTGGTTAATGTGTTTTGCTTTAAGAATGCCAAAAGTAAATGGGAAGATTTGCCTTTTGCTTTCCAGTTCAGTTGCTTCTCAGTGTGAGAATCCACTTCAAACTTTCTCAGGAGTATCAATTAGATAAGGTTAGCTAAAAAGAATGTAATAGATGGCACGCACAAAGTCATAATGCTTTGCTGTAAGGTTTAAGAATCTACATAGAAACGTGACAGATGTTGCTCCCTGCTAAATAATTAGAATATATTGGATCTGAATCAGATTAAAAAAACACAATTTTGCATTATGAATTGCCAATGGCACAATCATTAACAAGAGAAAAGATATTGTTTCTTTTCTTTTCCTGCTGTCTGAAATACTCCTAATTTCATAGATTAGCCAACTGCATACACAAGCTGAATGCAAAACCCTGATGATTCACAGTGGCAGTATAGGCTTTCAATGGCAATATGATATAGGCAGCACACCATGTCTTCTGTCCCATACTTTGAGATTTGAAGATCACTGACTTTTTGCTGCTGACGTAGTATTTCCATTTAAATGATGCAGTCCTCTGACATTGGTCCATCCCTCTCAGCGACCACAAAGGGTGTCACACTTAGCATTAAGCTACAGTGTCTGGCTGAACCAAGCACAGACTGAAAGATGAATCCCCAGACTCACTTGACCTCTGATGTTAATTTAAGGGAAGCAACTAAAGCATGACACACTGTGCTATTGTGCCTTTTATCACTGTTGCACATATACATTTAAAGTGTATTTTCACTTTTAGTCTCATTTAAAAATGTGTACTTACAGTCCCCCCCCCATATGTACCCTCCCCTCTCACCGAGTGCCCGACAATGTCTCCAGCTCACCCAGCACTCCAGGAGAGCGTGACCTGTCCCCGCGTCTGTTGGGCTAAAATGGCACCAACTGTTATCTCCTTTCTCCAGCAGGGAGTGGTGTTCTGTTTTCTCCACTTCACCTCATTCCTGTAGAGAGACAAAGGCTGAACCTCAACACTGTTCTTTTGTTTTATTTATGGACCTTTGTTTGTCTTTTAGAAATGTTTTTTGTATTATTTCTTTCTTGCTTACAGAATGGGAACTTACACGTCACAAACCTAAAATATACAACGTAACTACTCCCTAAATGGAGTTTTTTTTATCTCAGGTTCCACTGACAAAGCATCCCAAAAGGCCCTTCAGATAAGGCCGTGGATTCATGTTACAAAACAAGTAAAATGTACTGAAAAGCATGTCTGCTCTGGTGTCTTGTTCTTTTTGTATTTAAAATTGCACAGAAAACTATTGACTTGGTTTATGCATTTCATTTTCTAATCACAGGCTTAAATTCATGTTTTTCCTCCAAAGTTGTAATGGAGTAGTAGCAGCCTCTTTTTATTTTTAGCACTGCAGCAGATGAAGTGTGGAGTGTTAGGTTGGTTATAAACTGTCAAACATGTATGTTTACATTGCAGTGCTGCTATACTACTAATGTAGACCTCCCAGGTGGAATAAATATCTACTGTTTATCCAGTGTCAATTTACATGGGAGTAATTTAGAAATGTCACCAGCAGAGGGAGCCAGGTGGTTGGAGAAAAACAGTAAAATGAACTTCAGGAACTCAACTGTTCATATAGTATTGTATGTTCTACGTATATACACTACTTGTGTATACAAAACTATTACTGATTATGTTACTCTGTGAATTTGGCCGACATTATTTCCACCATTTCTACCAATTCATCACTTGTTTTCTTCTTACTGCTGAAAATATGTTGCAACTGCCACTTGGATGCAGGGAAAACCTGCTCAAGGCTATACAGTACAAACAACTAAATGCTGCAACCTTCCACATCTCCTCATCTCCTTCATGTTTCCAGACTAGCAGCATTAGTTGGAGGCAGGAGTTCGTCGGTGACTTGTCTGATGAATGTTTGTCACAGTACTAGTTCAGTTTTCACATTATGCACAATCTGTGCTCATAAAATGCAGAATCAGGTCAATTATCAGATTATTACAGAAACACCAGTATAGCAGGCACATTCAATCCTCCAGCAATATTCAGTTGCTGTTTAATGTTTTCAGTGAGTCAAGAACAGTTCACTAATATTTTTTATCTTCACTCGCCTTAAGTTTGTGTCCTATGTGTTTGTCCTAGCCTTTGATCGCTAGGATTCATTTCACTTTTGTACTTTCTTAAAAGTGCACTGGGTTGTACAGTTCAAACTACAAACAAGGGAATTAAAAAAATGTTTGAATGATGTACTAAACTCTCCTGGACTGATGATGTAGTGCAGGCATGTCAGGTTATGATTCCTGAAGCTGTAGACACATGTACGGTAAAGTAATCTGGATTTGTGGCTGCATCTAGACTGATGATTTTATGATTTTATTGTGAAGTTGTAGTGAGTTTAGTCAGTTCTCCTGTTCAAGTGCCCTGGCCCGTCTCTAAACTTCTCACTTATTCCAGCCACTTGTTGGTAATGTGTAGACCTGGAAAAGCTTCATTTAAAGTCAGTAGTTCAGTCTCCATGTTGTAAATTTGCTCACACACTTAAGTCATATCTTCCAAATATAAACAGAGCAACATAATGTGAGATTGGTGCAGATGTTGCTGTGTGTGTGTCTGTAAACAGGATGGACAGGCAGAGGATGTTTTCAGCAGGGGACTTTGGTTGACTTCAGACCAAAACAGATTTGTAGCAGCTGACCTCATGATCATAATGTTCCATGAAATTCTGTTCACTCCAATTGTAGCTTTGGGAAATTCAGCAATTTAGCATCAGCGTGTTCATTCCAAGGTGGAAAGGATCATGATAACCTCACATACAGCAATGTTAGTACCCAGGCTGTGAAAAAGGGGAACACACTCATATTTCAGCAGCCTGACGCACCTCTCTCTTTGCTTTGGGAGGAGTCAGAAGGCTGTTTACATCCATTTAACTTCATACAGGCGCTTAAGATCAGTTATAAAAGGAAAAGATTACCGTGACACTCACCGACCTTGAGGCGCAGACCTGCAAGATGCACTGCCATGGGGACTTGGTCAGCTATCTCAGCTGTGGGATGATCCTGACAGGATTCTGGCACCTGGTTCATCACAAGAAGACACAGACCTCCTATGGGCGCCACATGGCACTGTCTCCTCTGGCCAAGACGGTCCCAGCCAGACTAGCCTGGTTCTTCCAGGAGATGCCAGCTTTCCTGATCCCCCTACTTTTAATGCTCACCTCGCACAAACCCTCCACCATGGGGAAGTACCAGCTGCTTGGGACCTTTTGTATGCACTACTTTCAAAGGTAAAAGCAGAGACAGAATCCAGATTTTTGGCCATTTAATGTGTACGTGAAGGGAAGAGTGAAAATGTACTTGAAGATGTAAAGCAGTGATCGGTGTCTTTGGAGTAATGTGTAGGAAGGTGCACCTCCATTCATTCAAAATACTGTCAGGACAGATTTTCACATTTCACTTCAAATTCATTTGTTATTTCAGTTCATTTTCATGGGAGTATTTATTTTGATGAGGTTCATAGTTTGTCTTCATTTTTCTCATGGTTTTTCATATTTAGTTTGATGCATACCTATTTTATTATACCGTACATTTCTTTCTGTATTTTTTACTTATTTTGTTATAGTCTCATATTTGTTTGGCCTGATAGCCTGTAAGAAATATACTTACATTATTTATGAGTACTGAATTCACGTCTTCATCATGGATCTAGTTGCATTAATCACAAGATTTTCTCTCCATATTGATCCACTAAGGTAACATGAAACAAACTGAAGATGTTAAAACTCCTGTTCTGGTGTATGATTGCAACCAATATATTTGTACCTCTCGACAGAAAACAACAAAACATGTGGTCCTTTATCATCATCTTGCCATTGTACCTAACTACTAGATGTATTCATTGCTCTTGAAAGTAAGAGCCAAACACATTTTTAGACGTAGACGCTGAAAAAGGAGCTTTGGAAAGGAGCTTTCCTGCAGTTATAATCTGAAGGCTACAACACCGTGAGGAATGCATTGGTAACCTCCCGTGAAGAATGGGGCTTAATGATGCCTTTTTTTGCCTGCACTTAAATCCTAAATTGTTTGTAGAAAGTCTCTCCGCCTGGTTGTAAAACATGTTCTTTGCATGAAACAGCATGGATAATTTGCACTATTATCCCTGTACTCTGTCCACCTGCTGTATCTACTGTTCCTTCACCAATCACAGGACATTTGTCTATTCACTACTGACCAGAGGAAAGCCTTTCCCACTGAGTGTGATGGTGGCAGCAGGTTTCTTCTGCTCTCTGAATGGTTTCCTGCAGGGACACTACCTGCTGCATTGTGCCCAGTTTGATGATGAATGGTCAGTTGACTATCGCTATAAAACTGGTAGGATCAAAACATTTTCTTTGCTTTAAAAACTTTCATTTTTTAAACATAAAAGACCTATAAAATTGTATTCTTTATGTGTTATACATTGCCAACCATTCAAATGATTGACCTTTTAAATGTCAATAATATACAAGTAAGAATATCTTCTAGGTTTGCTGCTGTTTTACACTGGAATGGCTATCAATATACATAGTGACTATATTCTACGCAACTTGAGGAAACCAGGGGATGTAGTTTACAAGATTCCTACCGGTAAGCAACAGAGATTGCACTTGAATAACCTCTCATCCACTCTGTGCTTGTAGTGACTTGTGGTCTTCTTAATCTCCTGCAGGAGGTCTGTTTGAATTTGTGTCTGGTGCCAACTACTTAGGAGAGATAGTGGAGTGGTTTGGCTATGCTGTCGCCACCTGGTCCCTTCCAGCACTCTCCTTCGCTGTGTTTAGCCTGTGTTTTATTGGACCAAGAGCCTATTACCATCACAGGTGCCTAAGACATTACCGAGAAGCTGAGCAGTCCCAGCACAGTACATGAATACTCACCTGTCAAGCCTACATTACCATGTGCCATTTCTGAGTGACGGTTATCTTCTGCTCCTCTGTTACAGGTTTTACCAAGAGAAATTCAAAGACTATCCCAAGTCACGAAAGGCTTTGATTCCATTTATCTTCTGAGAGAAGCGCCTGGCAGTCTGATAATAATTGAACCGACAGCAGAAGACGAGCACAGGAATCTGCACCCCTATTGTTGTCTTTTTAAACAGAAATTACACTCCTCTTAATGCAAGAAGAATCTGTTTTGATTTAGCTTGCAGTCATTACTATATAGCATTGTACAAAATTATTATAACATTGTTCACCTCTCTATAAAAACTGCTATGGAAGAAACCTGTAAAAATACACTGATAGGACAACAAAGGGTAGTTTTTGTGACAAGAAATGTTTATTTTTATGCAAATACTAAATGTACAAACTGCTAAATAACTTACATTACACTAAATGTAACATGGTTGAGATTTCAGTCTGTCTGACTGTTCACAACATGTCAGAAAACATTATGAACAACAAGGCATTATATTGGAACATTTGATTGCCTGAGGTTAGTCTTTGTATTTTCATTGCTGTTAGGTAATGCATTTATCAGTCCAATCAGCAAGCTCAGACTGGTAACATTTTGGATGTAACACTGTGTAATGAAAAGAAAGGGACAGAAAATGAGTACCAGCCAACTGCTGGTAACCTTTTGGTGCTAAGTTAGAAAAAAACAAAACAAAATCAGTGGCATCTTTGCAGCACCACCTAGTGCTGACCAAAGGCAATTATAGCAGAAATGCTGGTTTATAATGGTGCAGGTTTAATAATTGTTCCCTAGAAGCTGAATTCTTTTGATTAATTACATTTGCATACACTCTCAAAGTTCATTTAAAGATCATTTTAAATTGGAAGTGGTGGTAAGTACTTTACAGTCAGAAGCCTACAAGTTTACACAAGGGTAACAGATTAATACAAGTTATCGATATAGTAATATTTATTTTGTTAGTAATACTACTGACAAGAAGGACATTAAGTCAATGACTTAAAGAGTTAAGTCATACAACAACAAGACACCAGGGTTCAATCAGATGTTCAAGACAATGCTAACATCATGTATTCCTCATTTTGATCATCATAAACCAAAGTCCCACTCTGGATAAAATGCCTGTTCTGCTAGTTCGTATCTTGAATTACATATCGCACATCCAGTGCAAGATTAGCAGTTTCTACAGCAACTTGCATTGCATTGAGTTTAGCCGTGAAGGAGTCAAGCACACGTGGCTGCACAGTAGTGCCTGTATAGGGTGCAGGTGAGAAATGTAGGTATTTAGTGTTTAGATAAGTCCACTTCTGATTTGGGCTACTTTCCACAAGTCCACAGCCACAGAAGCCCAAGCTATCCTCCATGTGCTCTTTCATGACATCTGCAGGGAGAGTAAAGTGGTGAGCACGAGTCAGATCGATTAAAGAATCCCCCCCATCGTGCTGCAGCGCTGCGGCCACAGACTCCAGAGAGTGGCAGAATCCCTCCACCCCCAGAAGGTACTCTGTCTGTGAGCATCCTAGCGCCGACACGGCCTCCGTGACTTCATTCATGCTCTGTAATGAAAATATTGCCTAATGAAGACATGTTTCAATATCTGTGAAGATATGTGAAATCAATTAAACTGGACGGGTTTAAGACTGAATACTGGATCTCACCTTGTGTCTGACGTGAGCAGCTAAGTGGGTCTCAGTACACCCACCTCCAAGTAAGGCCGATGGTTCCCTCAGGGTGAGCCTCAACACGTGTTCTGTCTTCTGGCACACCACCTTTAACACGCACACAGATAAGAAATGAACACATCAGTTCTTCTGTCACATTTGCTTCTCATTAATGGACATTCCAAACTGATGTCTGTGTGTAAAAGCAATGTTTATGTGTTTAAAATGGGTAAAAGAAATATGTAATGCTAGTTGATGGATGCTTTTATCAAAGGTGCTGTTGAAGAATTTGGTAACAGGTATACAATTTTCCCTTCTTGTGCACCAACAGTTTCACATGCATCCATATGTCTCTCTCAGGATCTTTCTTAAACCCCAGAGGTCAACAGTTCAGACCCACCATGCCTCGCTTTATCTCACCTTCAGCTCACTTAACATTGTCTCGTTTCTGTGGCAGAGGATCATCGTGCAGACTGCCGACTCCCCAGCAGGATGTAAATGCAGCATCGTCTTGGATCCAGTCTGCCTGATACTGACATCCCTCACCTTCCCATAGGCCTTTGCTGGGATTGTTGTATGTAATGTGGCCACAGGTTGAGCACCTGTTTATTTAAGTGGACAGAAATTAAAGAGGACCTCACACACAGTGCAAAGTAACCGTACACAATCTTGACACACATTTCCTGTTTTGCGGTTTCTAAGGGCTTGTCTACATAATATTAAATTGATACAATGGATCCACCCTGGACTGTAAGACATTTAGAGGCCTACCTGTCAGTTGAGTAAGTGGCTCCACGAGAGTGATTCCCAGCCTCTCTATCACTATGATACCATGATTCCTCAGGTATTGCTGTAAGACAGGATGTATAACCTTCTGGCATACAAAAAGCTTCACCTCATCCTTAACCACCTGTTTGCCAAGCTCCAGGAGTTGATCCAGGATCTGTGAGTCTGTGTCTACACCTAAGTGCACCTCAATTATCCCGTCTCCTAGTTCAGAAAGGTCTCCAGCAAGAGATGCACTGAACAACACCATGCGCAGTGGATTTGAATGCAGGTTCTCTAACTTGCTGAGGCAGAAGACATCAGGCGTGTCCAGCAGTAACCCTGGAAACACTGCAGAGTTGATCACAGAATGGCCTTCAACTGTGACGGTCACTATTTTGCCAAGTCTGACTATCCCTGGGCTGTCACAGGGAACAGTCAGCAAAAAAGCTTGTACAGCCAACTTGCTAATGTGAAGTGCCTCTGGCTCTGTTAGCACACATGCGGGTTTGCTGGAGATGATACTGCGAGCCAATCTGATCAAGTTCTGGCTGCTGCAGAAGTCGAGCTTCACTTTACAAGCACAGTCTTCTTGTTGTAGGTAACTGGTGCACATATCCAGCAAGTGTTTGTTCACTCTGATAGCCACATTTCCTCTAAGACCAGACTGCTTTGCTTGCTCAATAAGAGACAAACAAAAAGTGGCCGCAAACAAACCACAGTCACTGAAACGAGAAACGTGGTTGAGGATGGAGGTTTTGATCAGATTAATAAAAGGCTGTGAGGAGGAAATGGCTGGAAGGAGAACTGAGGAGCTGGAGGTGGTGACAACGAGCCCCCCAATGTTGTTATGAACTTGTTTTAGTCTACCTGTAGGACCAAAACAAGATCTCAGAAGTTGCCTTAGCAAATTAAGCTTATTACAAATATCTGTGTTGTCCAGTGGTAGATCCGTACAAACAGATGGAGATTTCTTGACGAGTCGAGACATCACTAAAGCAGCGATTTCTGACAGCACTGGCACAAGTTCACCTAAAGACCACTGTCGACAACCCAGCGTTACAGAAGTCGCTTGGCATAACGTTAGACAGTGGCGACAGTGAGGCGAGTTATAGCGAATATAGCGACTATGGTGACGGAATTTGACAGAAAACGCTACCTTGCTGTTTCCATGTTAAGCGCCTTTGCTTTTAACCAGTCGGATAGTGAAACTTATGGAATTGCCTGGCAAAAACTAAACAATCTTTGGATACACTCTTTAAGATATTGCAGTAAAACAAACCAAACAACGTCAATGCGATATTATAGAGGTTATTAAATTATACGAATTATATTTAGTTAGAATTTAACAAAATATAATGTCGACATTAATACAGGCTTTACAACGCTCAACTCGTTTCCATAGCAGCGGTTACAGCGTTGGGTCCTAGTGGGGTCCTATTCGGTAAACAGTCGCATTATCTTGCCAGTCTTTAGAAATTTCACGCAGATAACCAACCTGAAACTCCAGAACTCCACTCCCCCGCTTTATAGAGATGGTCAGTGACTTTGCTACCTTGCTTAATATTTCCGAGGTATTTCTTTTGCATTAAGTCATCCGTTGAAAGCTCCGACTCATACTTGCTTTGTAGTTGTTGGACTACAAAGCTGAATGTGTCGTCATCTCCTGCTGCCTTGTCGTTTGACAAACAATTCAAAACTGTTGGCGGTATGACATTTTCAAACAATTTGTAGGGTCATTTACGGGTAATTTTGTAGTGGAATTAACGTGCGAGCTAACGTTAGAGCTACTATATTGTTTCTTAGCAGTAATCATCCGTCTTGAGAGCCCAACTGTTCAGATTGATTGAACGATAAACTCTTACGTTACAACAACTAGTCAAACTCTAATTATTCTACGGCTAAAATGCTGTAGCGTTATTAATCTAGCTACATTTGAAGAGGCCACGTTAGTAGTCTATGTTGGTCTGCACAGCCTCATCATACTACAGTGAATGCATGCCAAAGCATTACATATAACGTTAACTAACCAGTGTTAGTTATTATAGCTAATAACTGACCACCAAATCTACTTTAGCTTGGCGTTAAGGCAAACATTACAGTGCATTGCGTTAGGTAGAAACCTAATAAACATCTGTAAGAAACTGAATAGTGTTTAACTATTAACAACGTACCAATATATCTCTGCAAAAGATAAATATCACGTTATGGTTGCTATTAGCTAGGTTAACTGTGGAGAGCCATAGACACGCCATTCTAGTATATGATAAGACTACTGTTATTTAGGAAGGTGAAAGGTGATTTATGTTATCTACGATGTATGATCATTGGAGAGTGTTTTTAGGCTACCATGTGTTAACCACGACTATATACCTGTTTCAGGTGACTGCTGTGTTCACTGCAATGGCTCCTTTCAAATTTGTCATTAAGGTAAGGTAAAATTAAATATACTGTATCCAGACCCTTGTATTGTAGTGTTGTATTAAAGTCATATACTGTAAATTATAGCGCTTTATTAAATAGCATTGGCGTACTATATTAAAATGTTTAATATTTATATGCAACCAATATTAAAACTTATGTCTTTACATTAGTTTTGTGAACCTGCCATTTGAATAAAGCTTAAATAAAGCTTAACATACATAAAGAAAATTGCATATAAAGGCTGTTTGAAGGTTTTTAGAAATGTTCTGTATGACTTTCAAATTTAGATTTAGATCATATCTTTGCTCAGCAAACTTTATTCTATGCTGTACCCACGTTACATTGTAAAAAGTGAAACTGTTCATAACCTATTTATTGCAACCTTGTGTGTCCAGTTTGGCACAAACACATTTAACAAAGGCAGATGGTGTAATCAGAAATAAACAGTGCGCAAAATAAAAAGGTATTCATCTAAACACATGTTAATCATATTCTTTAGTATCTTGTGAACATGTAGTTATGTTGAAAAATCTACTGATTCTGATCAAAACCTCATAATTACTTTAAACAAAATGTTTCCCCACATAAAATGCACACGAGACACAAAAGAATAACATGAATCTGCATTTGATTAAAGCGTTTCAGCTTTTCTTGTTAGTGTTCATGATGAACAACTATGTCTGTGTTACTGCCAAACAGTAGAACTACTTCAGACGCTACTTCTGTGGTAGAAAAATTTCTCTCTATTACATTTCTTATGATTTAATATGCTTTGCTTTAATAACTGTACATGAATGTCTGATCATGTTTACTCTTTGCACTTAGATCATTTCTGTCAGTGTCATCTCTGTCGTAGCAGACAGCCTCGGGTTGATTAGAAACTGGAGTCAACTTGTTTTTGGTAAGCTAAGAGCAGTCTGAC
>JAVQJL010019917.1:0-20796 GCA_036024295.1 Nannoperca obscura | reverse complement strand
AAAAGGATTTGAGGTAGTGGGAGGAACCATTCAGTCCACACTCCATTTCAGAAGGTGGCGGTAATGCACCGAAAAGTTGTTTGCCAACCGCCATAAAACAAAAGAAGAAGAAGAAGATTTTTAACGTCTTAAGACGCACGTCAAAGTAGAGGTTTTGGTCCATTTGGGCTTCCATATTTGTCAACCGCCATAAAACCTGAAAAAGAAGAAGAAGAAGAAGAAGAAGACTTCACCTCCGGTCTTCTAGGAGGCGACAGACCGCTCACAGTCGCGCCTCTGCACGCGAAGAAGAACGTCTGCAGAGCAAACATGGCGGCGTCGTTGGTACGGCTTGTCCGCGGAGGTCTTGTAAGGAGTTTTAACAGTAAGTTGACAAGAAAGTCGTTTGAGTTTGTACACGCTGTTTGCCACAGCGATCCATTTAATTTTGTGTGTCTTTGCCTGCCACTGAAAACTACACCGTCTCATTTCAAAACGTCAAATGTCTCCAGTTTGACCTTCGAGCTAAGCTAGCTAATGCTAGCGTTTTAGCCGGAACGAAGTTGAATAACAGAAAAAGCTGGAAAGCGTATGCTGTTAATGTGACATATGAGTTTATTAGACAACATTAACAGTCGTACATAAATGTTCTGAGTGGGTGTAGGATGAGCTTTTGTTTTATATTCTTTGCGTGTTGTTAAATTACATTACGCCAGTCCCCCTGCACCTAGTTGTCAGTTGCGTGTTTATTGTCCTTTTTGATTCCTTCCTCCTGTTTTTTTTTAAGCTGCAAAGAGTTCGTGTGTCCTCCAGCAGCAGACCAGACTGCAGAGCTCCACCACTGAGACCAGTCGTGAGTACACACTACTAATGATGAGGCTGCTAATATAAGATTGTTGTTTACCAACGGGTTGCTGGGCCACTGACCTCTCTTTTAACCTTTTAACATAAACCTCAGTTTGTGCCTCTCATGTGTTATCAACGTTGGGTTACAAACTGCACTGATGCACTGATCCTGTGTGAGGACGGGGGTGTTAGCAGAGGAGCTTAGGAGCTTATTTTTGTGCTCCTATACGCAGGTGAATCTGGCCATAGCTAACATTACATTTAAGTCACAGCACCATTCATTCAACAACACGTACAGCTGTTTTAAGGTATTTCCAGCATCCTTAAACACCTGTAACCATTTGGATAAAAAATATATACACTCAGCGGCCACTTTATTGGGTACACCTTGCTAGTACCGGGTTGGACCCCTTTTGACTTCAGAACTGCTTTAATTCTTCGTGGCACAGATTCAACAAGGTGCTGGAAACATTCCTCAGAGATGTTGATCCATAGTGACGTGACAGCATCACACAGCTGCTGCAGATGTGTTGGCTGCACATCCATGATGAGAATCTCCTGTTCCACCATGTCCCAAAGACGCTCTGTTGGATTGAGATCTGGTGTCTGTGGAGGCAGTTTGAGTTCAGTGAACTCATCATCATCATCAAGAAAGCAGTCAGAGATGATTTGAGCTTTGTGGCATTGTTTATCCTGCTGGAAGTATCCATCAGAAGATGTTACACTGTGGTAACAATGCTCAGTTGCTACTAAGAGGCCCAAAGTGTGCCAAGAAAATATCCCCCACACCATCACACCTGCAGCAGCCTGTTGATACAAGGCAGGATGGATCCATGCTTTCATGTTGTTGACGCCAAATTATAACCCAACCATAATAAAGTGGTGTGTGTGTGTACGTACACACACACACACACACACACACAGATCAGCCATAACATTATGACCAGCTGCCTAATATCGATAGGCCCCCTTTTGCCACCAAAACAGCCCTGACCCATCGAGGCCTGGACTCCACTAGAGCTCTGAAGGTGTGCTGTGGTGCCTGGCACCAACACGTTAGCAGCACATCCTTTAAGTCCTGTAAGTTGTGAGGGGGGGCCTCCATGGATCAGACTTGTTTGTCCCACAGATGCTCGACTGGATTGAGATCTGTTGCCGTTGCCTTGCAGCTGTGTTCTCACGACTTTCCACTTTGACATATCGTGTACACGACTTCCCATGTAACCATAAGCTCTACCTGAAGGCAGCATAAAATGTAATAATACATTAGAGGTACAAACTGGATCTAAACGGACATTTAAAAAAATGAAGATCCCACTGCTGATATAAACACTGATTGGGTGATAGATTTCCAAATCACATATTCACTTAAAACGGTTACCACAAAATGTCACACACATTCAACTACAACAAACAATCTCACACTGCATCATTTTTTGCAATGTTGATGATGAAACATGTCTCTGATGGAGAGCGATCGCTGCATTGGTCAGCAGTTATAAAACCATTGTCTCCTCCTTCCTTCACGCAGCCACCGTCAGGCCCAAGGATGCTGTCACTCAAAACCAGCTGGCAGCGTTTGGGGAATATGTGGCTGAGATGATGCCCAAATATATCCAGCAGGTCCAGGTCAGTTCATGTGCCCATCAGAATATGTGGGTATCAGTGGTGGAAGAACTCTTCAGGTCCTTAACTTAAGATAAAGTGCTAATATCACTAACATACTCCACTACAAGTAAAAGTCCTGTATTCAAAACCCTACTTAAGAAAAGTATGTAAGTAGTTCCCTGTCACTGTATTCCTATTAATATTACTTCTGCATTAATGTGTTCACTAAATTTGGAGATGCATGGTTTTCACAGGACATGAAGGGTGTGTAACTGTAATCTGCAAAGTAACGAAACCTGTCAGACAAATGCAGTGCAGTAGAAAGTACAATATTTGCCTCTGAGATGTATATTTAGATTTTAGAAACATACAGATGGCTTGATAGTGAGTGTGTGCGCGTGCAGGTGACCTGTTATAATGAGCTTGAGGTGATGATCCACCCTGACGGAGTGATCCCTGTGCTCACCTTCCTGAGGGACCACACCAACGCCCAGTTCAGGAACATGATCGACCTGACTGCTGTCGACATCCCAACACGACAGAACCGCTTTGAGGTAGCTCACTCACTCTCACACACACACACACACACACACACCTTCAAACCTGCCATAATGGTGACATATAACTCCTTTTTCCATCTCACACATTTCCCCTTTGAAATAAACTAAAATGTATTCATACAGAACCTTTCATACGAACATGCAGCCCAAAGTGCTTCACAGAGCGATGATAAAACAGCACACAAAAAAATTGAAAGCAAACACGGGAGCAATTTGAGTTTTGTAGAAAAACATCTTGGGTGTTGAACAGTGGAAGTCATTAAACTATCAAAAGGTTTGCAAAGTTTGGATATAACTTTGTAATTGTGTGTCTTTGGATTTTCAGTGCAGACCTCCTTCTAGCGTCTGTCGCTCTCTGAAGTAAATGCATCAGTTTAACCGTGATCACTTCATGTTATAATGAATGCTCAGCCCTGCACATCTATGAGAAGCTTTCATTTTACACTGAACTTTAAATTCATCCTTGTGTTATTGGTGTGTATGTTGTACCCATGGCAACACCTCGACAGGAAAGCATTATTCGTGTTTATTCAACACACTCATTCTCCTCTAAAGCTAAATATTTAATGGGTCGAATTAAGATATTTATGTGGAGGGGCCGTCCTGGTAGTCTAAGATGCATATCATATAAACAAGCTGTCTGAATGTTTTTATAGTGATCGCGTGTGTGTGTGTGTGTGTGTGTGTGTGTGTGTGTGTGTGTGTGTGTGTGTATTGGTTTGCAGATTGTGTACAGCCTGCTGTCGCTGCGTTACAACTCTCGCATCCGCATTAAGACGTACACAGATGAGTTAACTCCAGTGGACTCTGCGGTCCCGGTCCACATGGCTGCCAACTGGTACGAGAGAGAGGTGAGTCCCAACCTGCAGGCCCAATCTGCGGATTCACTACAGTCTTTATTTCATTCTTCCTTCACAATAACTGGGAAATAGTCACACACAAACTGAGAACGTGTGTGTTTATACAGGTATGGGACATGTTTGGTGTGTTCTTTGCCAACCACCCTGACCTGAGGCGTATTCTGACGGACTACGGCTTTGAGGGTCACCCCTTCAGGAAGGACTTCCCTCTCTCAGGATATGTAGAGGTGACTTCTGCCAGCAACATGTGCACTCAGTACAGCAGTCCTCTATTCAGCAGATAAATGTAGCTGTGCTGGCAGGATGTCAGTAAGACAGACAGGATGGAAGCTGTTCCCACACGCTTTGGATCTCAAACTCTGCTGGATCCTGTGATTGTTATTTATTCATTCATTCATTCATTCATTCATTGAGCTCATGATGATGAATTCAGGGTTCCCACAAGCCTTGAAAATCCTTGATCATTTGTGGTGAGAAAGAATAATTTATGGTGTAAATACTTTTTCTTTGAAAGAATGAATTATTCATTTCACCACAGTACCCAAATTCATCAAATTTACTTCTCTCTTTCCAAGGATGAAGACTTCATAAGAGATTTCTTTAAAAAATTCATAATTTCATCTCATAGTTTTGTTTTTGTATTTTCAACCAAGAGTGGAAACAGTTCTTAGTCCTAGAAATATTTACATTTACTTACCAAAATTTACAACATTTAAAGTCTGTGTAAAAGGGAATTCAGATTTGTTTCGAAACACATTATACATGTTAGAAAATAGTTGGTGAAAACATGTAAACCGACTGTGAACTGTGTAGTAATGAACTGTGGAGTTCTGTGAGTGGTGCAGTAAAGTGATCTACATGCGCCTTCAGCGGACACGCCCCCAGCGTTTCAGAGCAGACAATACTGCTTATTATTTCAATATTTTGAAATCTGTTATATACCTGCTGATCTTGATTTTGAATTTTCATTCAAATGTGTCTGGGTAGTTAATAACACACCTTTCTGTGGTGTGATAAACTCAGAACACATTTATTATTGCTTTACACAGACTTTAATATATATATATATATATATATATATATATATATTTATATATTTATTATTAAAATGTATAAACTGAAGCCTGTTTCACTCTGCAGGTGCGTTATGATGACGAGGTGAAGCGCGTGGTGGCGGAGCCTGTTGAGCTGTCGCAGGAGTTCAGGAAGTTCGACCTGAACACGCCCTGGGAGGTATTCCCCGCCTACCGAGAGCCCAAAGAGGCTGCTCCCAAGCTGGAGGCTGGAGACCCGGCCCCTGAGAAGAAATGATGTCCCTCTGTTTCACCACCGTGTCTGTCTGTTAGCGTCATCTTGAACAGAACCCACCTGAAATATTTATGTAAATAAAAATACTAAAAAATCAATCTTCAAAAGATTTTTTTGTGGAGCTGTCCTTTTTGCAAGACTGCTAATAAGTATTCTTTATGGCCAAAAATATTACACCCACATGTGATTGTTGAACATCATAGGCATCAATCTGCTCCTATTACAGCCTCCACTTTAATGCTTTCAGACTTTCCACCAGATTTTGACACCTGGCTGCAGAGACTTTCTCCCATTCAGCCACAAAGAGCATTACTCTAAAATATCACTGTATGCTGTGGCATTAAGATTTCCCAGTATTATCATAAATGGATCTGAGAGCACTTGCATACCTAACCAGGGGTTACCTTTGGCCATAAATTGTACCTGTTGAAACAGTTGGTGCTTTTTTAATGTAAATGTTTAGATCAACAATTTTCACTACAATAAATCAATAGGTGAAATTATTAAACACTCTAAATACCTGGATTAATCAAATTTCTCAATAGCACTGCAATGTAATACTGCATGTAAATAAGAAACAAAGACAAACATCTGTATTGTTACGTTTAACACTCAACTGCCTCATTATGACTGAGTGGGAGTGGTTTGGTCAGATTTGATTGACAGTGTCCCCCTAAATCGGTTGGTGCAAAGGGTTTCGTGACTTTACATTTTTTCCAACTGAGACCTGCCCATTTCAAACCAGGGTGAAGAGCACAGACAAAACAACACAGGCTGCAATCTCTCAGGTGAAAAACACAAGCAATCTATTCATGTAAGAGCCCATTATCACAGTAAGAAGCTGTTCAGGGCCAAGGATCCAAAAAATGATCTTACTTTTTTTGGTGGAAATCTGAATTGTAATAATAACGACACGTTGGTACTCTTATCAGTCTCTTTTGCTGCTATACTGGAGTTGCCCAGCAGGTGGTACTGCAGCACAATATAAGCTCAAGAACAAAGGCAGTTGTAAACTAATACAATGCTTTCCTCCATCAGTTCATGACTTTTGGCTCACTTCACACCATGGATGCAATAACAGTTCAGGTGTACATTTCTTGTTCTTTTATTTTGTCAAACATTTTCATTGAAGCATTCATTTACATGTAAGAAATACTGAAAACATTTCAAAGAGTCAGAAAACAAGACATGGGTCAAAATATTTTATTTTATTTTTTAAATATTCCTTTAGTTACTATTGCATCATGGTTGGACTCGTGCTTTTGGAACACAAAATTGCAAATTTTGTCACTTTTGCAAAGCCAAATTGAGCAATAACCAGGAAGTGCTTTCAGCCACATTTCGACCCATGTCTGCTTGACATAGTTTCTAATACACACAGATCAATCTTTCGTCAGGATTATCTAAAAGAAAGAAGCACAGACCAGCAACATCTTACATATTGTCAATTACTGTACAGATAATTCATTTAATAAAAATACACAGTTAACAGGCGGTGACTGGGCCTGTGAAGCTGTCCAGCCATCATGAGAAAGTATCTTTTCAATTAATTGTATCATCAGTTATATGCATGCATCACACAAATGCTTCTGAGTGTGTCGGGTGAGTTATTCTCAAGTCACTTCACACACCACGAGTTCTGTGTATTTGTTAACAGGCATCACCTTCACAGACTGGACATGATTTACTGAAATGGGTCACAGGTCTGCCCCTGTACACTCACTGGGACAGAAAGACAGAGTCCACGAGGGGTGAGATTGTGACAGCATATATTATTATCAGAAATGAGGCACACTCACAGTATAATTACACACTGTGAAAAAAATAAAATGTATCATCTCATTGTTCAAAATGTTCTCACTTTCTTAGAAGTCACTGCAGCCACACAGGACAGGAAATTGTCAATTAGTAACACTTTGGTGGTGAGCGGCAGGTGAGAGTGTGAAGCCTGAGACTCGCTGTCTGTTATTAGTTTTTCAGAGAAGGTGCGAGACCATTTCCCCAGCGCCAAAGAGATCATGGTGAGGTCAAGATGTGGATATGACTTGAAAGAAAATTCAGCTTTTCACCGCTCTGACTGCACAGTGTTTCATGTTCATCTTAATGGTATTTAATTGGACCTTTATATATATATATTTATAAATCAAAAGAAGCCTGAATGCATCTCTATTCACGAATTGTTTTCAGGCAACAGTATAGCATCACGTTTTTAGTGATCACATTTGCCTCCATTTTAAATAATCTATTCATCAAATGATATTTTTTTAAAAAGCAAATTTTCTCAACAGCTATCTAATCATGTAGGTAGTTTTGGCGTCATGTGCCGAGGTTGTGGGATATCTGTCTCTGAGATTTCTGCCCCTACCCCAATACAATGGAGGTGAATTGAACATTGACAAAATCCCCATTGCGGTGAATAATACACATAAGGACCATTTCTTCAGTATAAAGTAGTTCCAGTAAAAATTATTCCATTGGCTGGAAACAAAGTTAATGAGAGCAGTGGAAGCCAGAATCAAAATGGTAAAATCCTGGGCTGTAAAACCAAAATACTTAGCTAAATGACACTAAAATCTCTAAAAAGAGTCTCTAAAAGACTTTGTTTCTATAAGCAACCCCTTTTTTATAACACATAGTCAAAGCCAACACAAAAAAATCTTTTCAGTTCTATTGTATGGAAGTGGCAGCAGAAATCAGGTGAACCAACCCTCCATGTAGTCCAATATACTATAATTTGAATTTATAAAACTGAAAACTCCCTTGCTGAGTTAGTTTTTCAATAAGTAAATTAGCCTGTTTGCAGTTTAATGGTGTGTTTTGACAAGAGTTTATATCACAACTTCACATCCAGTTAAGTCTAATAAAAAAAAGTAAATGTTCAATCATAGTGAAGGATCACTTCACATGGTGCCTCTCCAACAGAGGAGGTGATTTCATGAAGTCAAGGTTCATTACAATTTGAACAGCATCATCTTTCTCCAGGCGGTGTGAAATTAAACAGACATGCATATTACAGTGGCCCGGGAGAAGCAATTCAATTTTCCCCACAGTGGTCGCCATCTGAAGAAATGAATTAAACGCTGCTAGAATTACAAATCAAATGATGGTCCAGATCCCCGCAGGCCCAGAGGTGGCATGTGGTCAACAGGCGGTACAGGACGGGTATGCAGTCTGCACTCTCCCTAAACTATGTCGCATTCGTCCTGTTATCCTCTGCTCCCCCTGTGGCTGAGCGAGAAACACTCCACAATTAAGAACAGAAAGACAAATTGTGACACAAAACATACTGTTCATATCGTTTTCACATGCCTCAAAATACATAAAGAAAGTAAAGTGACTTCTTTTTTTACATACAAGCAGAAACACCAAGTCTTTGATAAGGATAACAAATGCACTTACAGAAATATTTCACCTGTGGCGACCTCCTCACCTTCACGTCAGTAACGAGCCTGGCTTATAGTTCAAAAGAAGAGCATAAAAGGTGCATCAACATTATTTTTATCATTTTCTTTGAGCCTGATCTGACTGAATTGCCATTTTGTTTTCACCTCAATAGGAGACGCTGGCTGCAACTTTCTTCCACCAGAGGATGTGTGTCAACTTCATAATTTGATATAAAATACTTCAATCATTGTGTACTAAAAGCGGACACAGAGTAGTAAAAAAGAAGCCAGGAGTTACAATGACACGGACGGAAAGCATATCCCTGTGCCTTTTTGTTGGTTGCGCTAAATTAAGTTTGGCTGACACAGAGGTGAGCAGGTCATTATGGAGTGAAATATTCAATCAGAGTTCACACACATAGTCAATCGAAGGTTCCACATTTGAGTGTGATGAAGTTATATTCCGGGAAGCCATTAGATGGAAATTTAAAAGATTTTCATTGAAATCTCTTAAGGTCCCTGTGACTTAGTGAAGGAATTCAAATGAAGAGGAAGCATCAAATACATTCATTACAAGTATCCCTCACTCTGCACACAACTCAGAAACCCATTTGAGGATTCTGAGACCTTTCCACTTTTCATGAATTCCTCCCACAATGTTCAGTCCCTAGCGCATGTACTGCAGCTAGGGTTTCTTGTCTGCATATGATTGGCTGGTGGTGGTAGTGGTGGTGGTGTTGGGGAAGTCTGGATAAACCAGGAAGCCAGTGAAGGTGATGTACTTGGCGTGGTTGCTGTAAGCCCCAAAGCCATCTCTCTGGTGGGAGTAGAGCCAGACTGTGTCTCCTGGTTTGAGCGACAGCATCAAGCTCTGACTCTGTAGAGCTTTCTCGCCCTGGCTGTCGTCGTAGATCATTGCCTGCACCTCCAGACGGTTCTTCATCAGCTTGACGGACAGTGTCTTCTGCGGCAGCTTGCCCACGTTGAAGGAGAAGAAGTAGGCCCCGGGTACGCGGCAAGTGAACACCCCCTCCGTCACGTTAAAGTCTTCCCCGATGTTGACGAATGCTGTGTCGAAGCTGACCGGCTGGTGCTGCGGCATGCCCACTTGGTCTACTCCCACAATGCTCTGGGTGCGCCCCACTGAGAAGGCAGATCTCTGGTCATCCTCTTCGTCATCCTCCTCCTCTTCCTCCCCTTGCTGCAGCTCCTTCTCCTCCACCGTGTCTCTTGTTCCAGACCTGATGTGCTCTGTGGCCTGGTTACTTTCTATCTGGGGGGTGTTGTCTTGCTGGGGCTTCTGGGAGTTGAAGGCCGGATGGTGTTGGTGGTGGTGTGTCTGGTAGCCGTAGGTGTCGGGGTAGACAAGGTAACCGTTGAAGGTGGTGTAGTGTCCGGTGTTGCTGTAGAGCGCATAGTGAGGGTCACCATGGAGACGCAGCCAGACGGTGTCACCAAACTCCAGCTGCAGCATGACGCTCTGGCTCTGCACCTGAGGGATGGAGCAGATTTTATTATCCAGGTCTGTTCTGCATCAAGGCACAGACACCAAACATAATCTGATCATCTACCTCACGCAGCTCCTCATTCAGGGGAATTTGGTGTGTAATCCCCTCTGTTCTGCTTTCATTCCCCAACACAAACAACACCCTCTATGATAACAACCATATTACACTGTAAAACAGGTGGAGAGCTTAGACATGATGAAATACATTTTAAAACATTTTGACAGAGGGACAGATCCATTCTGAAACAAAAATCAATGATTATTTGAACTGATTTGACTGAGATACATGTCAAAATATATAAACTAAATGTTTGTTGGCAGTTAGCTTAGCTTAGCTCTGGAAGACTGGAAGCAGGGAAAAACAGCTAGCCTGGCTATCCAAAGTCTAAAACTAGCGTCTCTAAAGCGAATAATAATAAAAGAAGAGGCCTATTTCTTAAAATGGTGAACTATTCCTTTAACTTAAGAAGTCCTTGTGTGTCTTAAGTTAATTATCATTAGCCTGATACTCAGAAAAAATTGCAATTTCATCATTACCTTCTCAGGGCAATATCTCTGTTGACGTGGACTTTTGCCCAACAATCAAAGGAAAGGCTGTATTTTAATATTGACGCTTGAATTATTCTATATTTTTCTGACTGTCATCAAAGCAACAAATGAAAAGAAACCAACAATGTGTTAGTCCATCTCTCAATATTTTCTGACCTTCCGACCCTTTCTCTGACAAATCTTTGAAAATAAAGCACAAATATATAGTTTCTTTTTAAAAAAGTTCAGTAGTTTACTGAAATAGCAGCCCACTGTAGTTTTTATCAAATGTTACTCAAAATAGAGTGCATTTGTTGGGAACTATTTCCAGCGGCGGATTTATCAACATTTGGTGCTGTAGAACCTTTGGAGGATGATCTGTGTGTGACCGAGTCCAAATAAACTACAGTGTGTGTTGATAGTGATGGTGATGGTGAAGAAGCAACAACACTGGCTCACTGATGTGATATTAATTGTTTTTAGACAACAATAGAGCTCTACGGCACAGAGGAAGAAGAGATATCAGGCTTTGATACACACACAGTACTTGTTATTAGATGCATTCATTGTTGGTCTAGGTCTTTTCATGGGATTTTATTGACAATAAGAAAAATATAAAATATCACAAGTGCCAGTCTGATAACTTGATAACCAAAAATGCTCCATTTGGCTTGGTGGGAGCTTCAACAAGGAAACCGCCGTTCACAAGCACCAACACCCAAACTCACTGAATTCAGAGATCTGAAACCTACCTTCCTCTCCTCTCCAGCGTTTTCTTCATACACGATGACCTGCACCTCGTTTCTGTTCTTCATCAGCATCACAGACAGGTCTTTGTGCGGAAACTTTCCCACTGTGAAGGAGAAGTAGTAGGCCCCGGGGATACGACAGCGCAACAGGCCAGCCTTTGGGTCAAAATCCCCACCGATGTTGACATAAACAGTGTCAAAGGTCACGGTCATCTTGGGCCCACCTTCCATGCTGTTGGTGCGTGCGACCGAGAAAGCTGAGCGTAGCTCCAGGTCATCTAGCAGACGGGCAAAACCCCATGCACTGCCTGCAAGGCTCAGGCACAGCAGGCCAATCAGCACACTCGCTGGGAGCAGCATTGTATCTGCAGAAACATTAATAAAACCATATGAAAAATCACTCCGATTGTAATTTTTGTAATAATATCTATAACAAGTCTCATATTTTCATTCATTTCCAGAATATAGAACCTCTGTCTCATCACATCATTTCACACTTCGCTGCTCCTCCCTGGTCATTACAGATCAGGCATGTCTGCAGTCAAACATCTGTTTTATGTTTCTCCAGTTTATCCTGTTGAGTGTTGGTTTCCTAACTGGAGATTAAACATTCTTTTGGGGGGGGTCATTTGAAATATCTCATATATTAGTGTCATTTAGAGTTTCTGCACCAATATCTTTTGGCCTTTATTCAAAGGTTTGACAGTAAAGACAAACAGGAAACACGAGGAGAGAGCGAGGGGAAAGATTTAAATCAGGAATGATCTGAACAAAGAAGAAGAAGATCGCACATTCAAAACCAGCGTGTGGTACTTTTGATGCCTGGTGCTACGGGCACATTTTAGTCAGTACCAAGGAAAATATCTCATCTGAGACAAATATGGGCATCAGCAACAGACAAAGCTTCACCTATCGAGTGAAAACAGTTCACAAGCATTTGTGTGTGCATGTTTGGAGGTAAAAGACTAAAACCACACACATACAGAGACAATAGTCACATAATGGAGCATCTGCACATCACACAAGCACACAATCCCTGTGCTGTGTTTGGGTCATTCAAGCAGATCACTCTCAGTAGGGGAGGCATTATTGTGTCTTCTATTAGCAGAGACAAGCGCTCTCATTGTTTCATTGTCCTTCTCTAATGAAGTGGCAGGAAGCAGACGCACACAGGTGGAGCTTTCAGCGCTCTCAAAGCACCCTTGCCACAAAAACACACATCAGCGTATCATGTAGAAAGCTACCTGACCCAGATGTGCAGTTGGTCAACCTACGCCAGGAAAATATGAAGGAAGGAAAAAATATGATGCATTATTTGGTTGGCTGATCTGATGGGACGGTAAAAGGACCAGGCTCTAACATTATTCATATTTTTTCATAAAGCAAGAATTATTATACGTGTCTAATTTGAATGATGAACATTGGCAACTGTGTCTTTATTACCCAAAGGGCTTTTTAGATTTTATTTAGAGCATCTACCTGAATTTATTGCTTCCTCGTGTCTGTTCTGTTCTTTCAGTAATAAACTAATTTCAACTGACCAGCTGGGTCAACTGGGGACAAAATCAATTGATGGTTAACAGAAGCCAGCGGTGACTGTTGGTAGAAGATGGGTCTGAGCTGCAGTCTCTGGTGTTGAAGTAACCCACTTAGTACATCCAACCAACACGCTGCCTGGAGGTGAAGACCCAGTGAATGCAGCACGACGCAAAACAGTGTTGTGTCTCATCAGATCTGTTAAGTTGAAATCATTTGGTTAAGTGTTGTCTTGTGTTCCTGTCTTGTCATTTCCCGTTTTATTTTGTATTCACATTTCCCTCTTGTCTCTGCAGCTCTAGAGACTAGTGGACTAGTGGACCGTGGAGGCAGTGGTACTGCCAAATGGTTAGATCAAATCTTAAAATGTTTTTATTTACAAAGCTAGTTTTAATTTGAATACCTAAAGTGCTCAAGATTTCACATGAATTAAAACCATCAAATGTCAAAGACCAGTTACATTTGAATATCACCACGCCAACCACTGACCACACATCATCAGATAGAGGCAAATGCCGCTGAACACATAAAATTTGGATTCATGACAGCAGGTATTGATGCTGAGCTGAAAGCACAGTGTGTTGGATGTGGTGAAATCATGTCAGATGAGCTCCAGAGATACTGGAGCCACCCAGGATGTTATGTGTTTTTTTTCTCATTTGCGAAGGTGATCCTGGGGAATTGTCTAGCAATCACAAGTCACAAAAGGTTAATGGTCTAATGTGTTTATTGTACACTACATCTACTTTCACAGTCACAATGCATCACTGCCAAGGCCTTGAAGTTATTTACTGTTGAAACCAAATGTTCTTCTTGTATGTTTATACTAAATCGACCGCTTTAAATGGAAACTAATTATAGCGATTAATTGTACTTAAGGCACTGAGGCACAGCTGATTGTTTCTGTCTGATTACTTGTCCCGCTGCAGCAGGGGGGGAAATCTATTCTGCAAGAGCAGAAAATGCTGCAGTACCAGCTCGCTGCAGATATTTAAAATTTCCTTTATGAATCTGAGCACACATTTATTTTTCTTTTGTTTTACCGTAGCCTAAAGTAATAAAAAAAACTATAAAACTGACAATGCAGCAGTTAGGCACATTCGTATAACGGCAGCTTGCACTAAGAAACCATGTTTGTTTGTCTGTGTAATGGCAGCAGTTTTAACTAGTCCTGTCGACAGACTGTACTCCTTAGAAAGTGTGATGCTTTAGGTTCAAACAGCAACGAAAGAATAGATCAAACAAACCTCTTCCGTAATGAGCACCCAAGGGAGCTAAGCACAGAGAGGAGCACTCAAAGACTAGGGCAGAATTAGTCCATGCAAGTAGTAAAAGTACACAGATGCATTTTACAAAATTCAACATGTCATTTTCTTTCATCTCACTTCTTCTACAGTTGATTTCATCGTTCTAAAGGAGTACTGTGCTATTTTGTTTTAGATTGACATTGTGTTGCAATTTTTTTTTTCATTTGATTTTGGACTGAGTTGTACTGAGTGGATATGGTTTAAGTATGTGTCAGTATATTTGTGTGTACCATGTGAGTGTATAATCTGAAACAACATTAGTGAATTAAATGCACCCATTTGTTGGAATAATTGAAAGGCAAAAAGTAATTGTCTTATCCAGTTGACTTTATTGTGTGTTTCTAAGCTGGAGTCCAAGCACATATAAATGTCAACAAAACTGTAGTTCATGTTCTTCATTTCAGTCTACTCAAAAACTATCGCTTATGCTAGCAGCTGTGTGATGTCGCACTGTTGCAATGCAGTGGTTTGAGCTCAATGGTAACATCAGCATCCTAACATGCTCACAATGACAATGCTGATGTTATGCAGGTGTAATATTGACCATGTTCACCATCTTAGTTTAGTGTGTTAGCATACTAACATTTGCACTTAGTCCCATCAGCCTTAGCTGTACTTTGTGTTTACTGGGTTAGGGTGAGGGATGTCTTTAACTTTTCAGAAATTTGGTACTAAAGCAACCTGATGACCTGATGGCTAGATGGAAAGTTAAAGAATCTCCAATGTTATTACAAATTATCCTGAGGGAGGTGGGAATGTTTGTAGAAAGTTTCATTGGAATTCATCCAATAGTTGTTGAGATAAATTTTCGACTGGACCAAAGTGGCCATGACTAAAAGTGAAACATGGTAAAATCACGTTAAACAGACGAGTGTCTGGCTTGTTACCTCCAGAGCTTCATCGTAATTGACAATCTACATCAATCAATCAGAAGGAGTTGAATGAGGTTGTTATTGGTCTTTATGTATTCTACAATGAAAGTAACTCATTTACAATTTTGAGGTATTTCCATTTTAAGCTGCTTTCTACTCCACTACATTTCAGAGGGAAATATTGTACTTTTTACTCCACTACATTTATCTGATTACTTTAGTAACTAGTTACTTTGTAGATTCAGATTCATAATACAAAATTTCTTGGTAAAATTCACGAGCTACCTGGCAGTATATATAATAAAGAATAAGCTCCCCCTTTATCAACTGCAATGTAAAAGAAATATACATATGAATATGTCAATCATTATAATTGAATAATATAATATAAATTATTTTAAAATTGGGCCAGTCTGCATGGCGAGTACTTTTTGAGTTTTGAATGTAGGACTTTTATTTGGATTTGTAAGTATTCCTACACTGCTACAATGAAACTATGGACCTAGCTATCATTAGCAAATTAAGTCATAGAAAATCAGTATTTGCAAATACTTCCCTTTTGCATGAATGGCTCTAACGTTGTGTTTCTGGATGATAACTGTATGGTGGTTGCTCTTAAACCCAAAGCTGATCGAGGTATTTAGTGAACATTCTTCATTCATGTGAGCCTCTCTCTTTTCCACTGAGCAGCTTCACAGGAACCTGCACAAGTTAATTACCTCGATGAAAGCTGTTGATGATACTTGTTTCAAGAGGAGACTGAGAGGATATTATATATTCATTTCTTTTTCTCACAATGGTGCTACTCCCTGCTCATTTGCAAATGTGAACCAGTAACCTTCCGCCAAATTATAGCTTATGCAAACTTAATGTGACCACCAGCATAACGTGCTCCAAATGCCAACAGATATTGAAGGAACTTGTCGGTCTAAGTGCATTTTTAATTGATAAAACAATGAAACATATTATGTTAACGACTAATGCTGTAAGCTATATTAATAAATTAATAATTAATAATCTCCAAACTACCATTCATCCATCACTGCTTATCTGGGTCAGAGCTACAACCCCCACAGGATGAGCCTCCCAGGCCAGACTCCTTTACCCAGCAGCTTCCTCCAGGTCCTCCTGGGGGATTCCCAGAGGCTCGAGTAAACCTAGAGATCTCTTCCCTCCAGTGAGTTCTGGATCTGCTCTGGGGTCTCCTCACAGTTGGCCATATTGTTTAAACTTTTAGACAAAGGGAGTCTGGGTCTGTGCTCAGGATGGAGACATATTGTATAGTGGGTTTACTTTGATGTGCGTTATCTGCGTGTCTCTTGCGGACCTCAAAAGAGCTTTAATAACCAAAACCACCTGTGTGAATGTGCAGGGCCTTTCAGTCATGTCACCACCTTCTAGTTCTCCAAATTAAATGTTAGTGTATGTCATTTGGACTTGCCCTTTAGACTGCTTTCTGATCTGACTCATGTATTGGCAAGATGACATCATTCACCTTCCGAAAACTACAAATCACTCTTACAAAATAAATCTGTGATATGATGTGACAACACTATGGTTTAGATTTGATGAGGTTTAGGCACACAAACGACTTGGGTTAGGGAAATATCATGATTTGAGTTACAATTAATAATTCATCAAGGTTAGGTCATTTGATAATTACAATAAAAACCACATGGGGATCGATCGAACTGTTTGTTAATAGGAAATGAAGAGCAGTCATCTTAATGTCACTTCATATCATAATTCCTCTGGCCACTAAAAGCCTTTGTTACTTTAATGTACACGCGCGTCTGTTTACTATCTTTGCAGAAAAGTCTTTAAAAAAGACGTCAATTGTCTTTCTTGGTCCAGGACCAGACCTTCAGGCATTTATGTTAATGCACTCCACATCCATGTTTGCTTTTGAAAGTTAAAGATGTTGATAAATGTACAAGTCACTCTATATTTTCACACAATTGCACGTAGCAGTCTGGTTCTTGTACCGTCACAGCTGCCCGGTCAGAAATGCTGGTTTCCAGTAAGTAAGCAAACAAACACAGCTAGAGTTAGCTGTGGGTTGCAAAACAAATTAGCATTGAGACGCTACTTGATCCAGCAGATCCATGATACGTGAACATATCTTATATGTTTTTGCATAACAATCCCCGCCATGTGCGTTGCAGTGAGGATTACTAGAACAAAGTTGCTTCAGCGACTAGATGCCCAAACCACCTGGCTCTTCTCAGTGTGGAGCGGCAGCACTTGGACATGGATGTCCCTCCAGATCATTTATCTCCTTACACTTAAAGAAAGTACCAACCAAGCAGAGGAACACTCATTTAGCTGCGTGCATTATGGCGACTTGTTTCTGTTCTAGTGCTTTCACTCATTTCTGAGGGATTATAACCATAGCTGAGAGACAGAATGAAGATTTGTCTGTGGATCCAGAGCTTTGGCTCAGCTCTGTTATCATGACCACAGTCTCATGAAATGTCTAAAATGCTGTAGTATTTAGAATGGCCACCCTCACAGTCCCTTTCATTACAACCTACAATGACTTGAATTCCGTCATCTGGGCAGCTGCTCGGATCTCAGTAGGACAGTGCCCCAAATTTGACAGGAGCAAAGGGACAAACCACAGGAAACTCTTTTAAAGAAGCCACAGATCAGAGCCTTGTGGGGAACCATGACTCTAACTGCAAGCAGGGTGAATCTTTGCTCTCCCTTCCTTTATGTGTTTTGTTTTACATTCTGTTTTATTTTGTTGCCAGTTTAAAGAAGCACCAAATGGAAATACTAAGTTATCCTGGAAGATGAGGGGTTGCATGCTTCAGTGACCCCAGCAGAGGACTCTGATTTTATAGGGGGGGGGGGGGGGGTTCCCCGCAGCTTTTCTGGTTAATGCCTGAAGTAGCAGCATGTGGCTGCTGGTGTGTGTGTTCACCACACATGACGTGAAGGGTGGAGGTCTGGTGGGTTAAAACACAGTATCTATGAGACGATTCTGCACCCTGATTTACGTCCAGTGCCAGTGCAGGAAACATCGTGTTCTTTACGTAGCAAGGTGGAAAGTAGGCCCTTTGAAAGCATACCTCCCTGTTTGTAAAGTGTGGAGAAGACATAATGATGGTATTGTAACACAAGCCATTAGTCAGGTATCACACTCTGCAACAGTCATCTCTCCTTCCACAGCCGGGTAATTACTTCAGCTATCAAACATTGTCATCTGATGCCTGCTATCTACAAAGTCTCTGTGACTGTGATTATAACAGTATTTGACATTGAGTCGGCCTTGCTTAGATTCAGAAAGGACTGGTGTTCCCTTCTAAGAAAAAGACAGGGTGCAAAGGAGAGACGGAGGGACCATGTCTGAACACACCATCCGTTATTTGTATGTTTGTGTTGTGCCAGCTCAATGCCTTTTGTCTCCAAAAGGTCAGCCTGTCAAGGATTTCAAAACCAGCCTTATTTTTAGACTGACCTTCATGCATTTTTGACATTATACGTGGATCACGAAAGAGCCTCACAGACTCAGAGATTGTTGTTTCCCAGCCCCTGAAACTCCGTCCACCTTTTAAGTTACATTGCAAAAATATGAAAAACTACATTTGCATATCAGTGTGGTCCTCTTCACTTTGTCAGCATTTGCAGTGGAGTCAACAGAACATCCAGAACATCAGCAGATTTGTTACTTTACAGGCTCCCTCTTTATTCAACTCTTGTATTGCTTCGCCATCAAATTAACCAGCACCTCGCAGTATCAGCTGCATCTGTGTTTCTACTTCATCTCTCCCTCTTAGGTTGTGGCTCTCCCTGAGATCTTCCCTACATCTAAAAATAGAGGAAGGAGAAGGCAGATTTCAGACAGATCAATAACTGATGATTGAGACAGGGGTGAAAAGGAGGAACAGGAGGAACAGGAGGAGGGAGAGGAAATGGAAGACGAAGAAAGATAGAAAGAGAGAGGAAAGCTGAACAAATGTGGCAAAATTTCTTGTGAGCGTGAAGATATGGGAAGTTGTTTGGCTGTGTTACTGTTGTCTGCGTGTTTACAGGGGAATAGATATACAGTTATTGTGTATGTGGCCTGTGTAACTTGTGTGGGTGATGTATGCGTTTGCGTTGTCCTTGCGTTGGCTGCTGTTGGTGTACGTATCTGAAAAAATGTGTGACTCTGGATTTTACGTTTATGACTTGTGTGTCCTATATAACATTTTGACGCATTATGTGTGTGATGTTGTGTGAAGCAGTGTGTTTCTGTTTGCTTTCTCCTGTGCTAGTGTGAGTACAATACGTGTGCGTGCGCATGTATATGTATATTTAGCCTTGTGAAGGGTGTGCGCATGCATGTGTGACAATGCTTTTGTGGTTGTGCATAAGAGTGTGTGTTTGTGTTTCTGTGTGTGTGTGAGTGAATCTCTCCTTCATGCTGGGCCATCTGCTCTAGGTGATAACAAACACATTAGCCCTCAGACTGAAGCAAAACAACCACTCTCTGACTCTCATCGGCTGCCTGAGGATTACTAGTTTATATTACCTTTAAATCTGCTCTGAGAACCTGTTAATATGTTTTCATATTTCCTCCTGCTGCAGTGCACATGCAGCAGTGTCATCATCTGAATCTCTCAGAAGCCTGTTTAACCCTCAACTGGGGGCTCCTGAATGTCTCTCCCAGCTACCAGTTAGAGGACGATTCCACTGTGACTGGAGGTTTCCACTTATAGCTACATTTTTATTAATATTTTTATATTAACACTGAATCCTTGTACGGTGAGAGGGCTCGTAGGGCTCGTTTCACCAACTCTGCAGCTCTTTCTTTTAGCTTCTTTTAGATCACTGTTTTAGTTTTATGGCAAATTTATTGTATGGTTCAGACAGAGTGCTCTTATCAACCTAATTTCCTGCAGCAGCAAGCAGCTGTTTTCATCAAACAAGCTCTTGTCAGCCTACTGTATGCTACCTGGCCAGCACCAAATGGAATACTGTGGATCATCAACAGCTAAAGAGCCAGATATGTTTCTCAGCAGTTGATGGACTAGCGTCCATCAGGTGGACAGAAAAACAACTGGAAGATATGATGTTGATGTACTTGCTAACACCATAACCGTGTGATAAAAGGAACCAGCGCTGGGGCTCACCAAGTACAACTTATAAAACTATGGCAATACTTATATAACCTTATAACCCAGAATATCTCCTCTTTTGTAGGAAAGTGGCCAATCTTTACATGAAAATACACTTACTCTCATTACTACATTATTAACACATTTCCAGCATTCTTAGGAACACAGCATAATGTGGAATATAACCCCGGAAATAATATGCAAAATATGCTCTTCAAAATAAAAGTCCACACGAGATTTTACATGGATATACAATGACCTGTTCACAATATAGTGAATATAACATACTCTACTCATACTTTTCTGATTTGTAATAGCTATCAAAAATGGACATTTTTGCATTTTCATGTTATTTATTTTCTACGTCCACAGTGTGTAAAGGCCTTTAAATATATCTTTTCAATCAACTTAGCCAGCTAGTGCTTTAATTTTGTGTCAATAAAAAGCCAGTAACTGTAATTTGCTTTAAGAAAAATAGCACTGGTATCCCTCTTATACCAATAGTACTGGTATCACAGAACCAAAAGGTTACATTGTTATTGTAAGCTTTTTGGTCAATCAGTTGTTGGAGTAGTTGTTTCACTATCAGCGTGATCCAAGTGTAAATCCATCTCTCTACTCTGCGCCCCCCCCCCCCCACCACCACCA
>JAVQJL010019916.1:0-86753 GCA_036024295.1 Nannoperca obscura | reverse complement strand
ACATGCTCCTGTAAAATATAAAATAAAACTTTTTATTTCTTAGGGGTATTTCCTAATCCTTTAAAAATGTTAAAGGAAACAGAAAATAGTCAGGCAGTGTCAGATTACAAAATATATACTTGCATATAATGTTATTTGCAGTTTGTTTGTTGTTCATTTACTTATTTTTTATTATTATTTATTGACGTATTTAAGCCCTATTTTTGTTGCCCTTACTATTTAACCTTCTAGATTTATACCAATACCACTCCATGTAAGTGTCCATGAAAGTAGCACCATAAAAACACAATATTCATATTTTACAATCTGAAATCTAGAGGCTTTTCTTGAAAACATGTCCACTTGAGTTACTGCACCACATGCTGCCAAGTGAAGCTGTGTATTGTTCAGATTTTTATGTTGTTTTAAAGACATTATAGACAGTGTATACCACTGCTGTGTAGATAAAACTACAATTAAGAGTGACATAAAAATGGATATAAAATTGTGTCTAGACGCCTTATTGCTAACATGGGACATTTGTGCCTGAAGCATATTAATGACTTTGATAGTACCAGTATTTTGAGATGTATTTTGAATGTTTTATTTAAGTCAAGTTAATATGCTGTGCATGCATAAATGCACAGCATATTATCACAAAACCACAGAAAATACAGTAAATAGGCTGCTGACGAGATGTCCTGTTTGGAGATGAGGGTAGGGAAGCGAGGCCAGCTAAAACCCTTTAAGATCACCTCATACAACGGCTTTCTCCACACGTCATTCCCGTTTCTGTCACTCTTTAGTTATGGGCAGTGAACTATGAGAGAAACAGCCTAAAATAATCTCACTCATTGATATTTGGCGGTTCTCACTGGAGCAACTGCATCAAATCACCTCGTAAGCCATGCAGGTGATGGGGTTTTAAATATATACACGTAATGCTGCGTAAGTCTGTTATCCAAGCTTTAAATAGTTTATATGTCAGAATAAAATAGATCAGTGTTCCCTAAATTGGGCATTTTTTCTGGCCAATTGGGGGAGGAGGCTCCCTGCTAAAGGACACACTAATGGCTGTGTAGAGGGATTTCAAGGGCTGATTGGAAAGAAGGTGATGGCACAATGAAATCTAGAGGAACACTCACACACAGTTCAACACCTACACACTTTCTTTCCTTAAGGGAGAAAGGTCAGTATCCATCGGAGGAAATGGTGAGCCATTGTTATGATTGATCACACGGCAAGGTCCAGGGAGGACGCAGTGTCACTTTCATTGTCAAACTCATTATACCACAAAAGAAGATTCCCCTCCCCTGCTCTCATGTCCTTTATCTTCTGCAGTCATGTGAAGAAATCCTTCCACTGCATGCAGAGATGAGTTGGGCATGTCGAAGTGGAAAGCCGAGGGAAATATGCTGAACACACACAATATTTTTTTTGCTTAACTAAATGCTATAGTGGGAAAATGCATAATTCTGCAACAAGAGAAGAGTGGAAGCTGAAAATACAGAAAGAAAAAACAGTAAACGAGTGGTGCAGCAGTTCACAGCAATATTAACAATCAACTCATACAGTTGACAATGAGGAGAACTGCCAAATCAATTAAAATATAACAAAATTGAAGTCTTGTACCCAAAGGCAGCTTGCAAGAGGTTTGGAAGGATATTCTGGTCCTGATTAAAAATGAATGGTATCAGAATACATAAAGCTTTCTGGCCAAGTGCCCAGAGCAAAGCATCCTGCAACCGTGGTCACTTCAGAGGCAGGGGAAAGGCATTAGGTATCCAGGCTATGAAGGGATGCTCAAGTAACAGACTGTTCTCAGTTCAATTCATCTAATCACCAATGCAAACCTAAGCACTTTGCAGATATAGATTTGAGGCCAACGATTGATATTGTATAACATGTAAACTGATTCATGCTCAAAGAAAGGAAACATATTCTCTTGTAAAAGGGTCTCTTCTTCTTCTAACCGAGCTGGGCCTTTTATCTTGGTTGAACACAACCCAACACCAACAAACAGAACATGAAACAGAATCCTTAATTTAGTCGACAAAATCGTATTTTCCCTAAAAAAGCACTTCTCAATATTACAATCTGGGCCCTGAAATAGCCACGATTGTGGTTTGCGTAATACAATTACTGATGAAGCAGTGTAGAGCTGACATATTTCTTTACTCTGCTCATCTTGCTTTACATTAGCCATTTGTGATTTGAGAGTACCTGATTGAATTAGGGCTGATATAGTAAATATTTTTAGGTAAAATAAAACTCACTTTAATCCCAAATCACATTATGCATATTATTTGAATTATGGTTCCTCCTTACAGGACATAGAGTTGCAGATGTAGATTTTTTTTCCAGAACAAAGACACAGTTTAGTAAATATAAAATATATTTGAATATAGAAAGAAACAACCAAAATACAGATTTTTGCCACCAAGAACATAATTCAGGGTCGTAAAAGGCAATGAATAGTTCATGCCAACTTCTTGTTTTGGATTGTTTTGCCTTTGTGGTATTGATCCTGCCTAAAGCCTTCCAAGAGAGGTGAGGGCTGTCTCTGCCAAGAGTAGAGGTCACTCAGATAAATTGGCCAGGTTGGCTTTTAGCAGCTCCAGGGTCAAAGCCCATTCATCTTATTAGGCCGATGTATCCGTTTAGAGGCCTCAGCAGTAGGATTAGACAATAGAGTAGCACCAGGGCATTAGATGACAGACCATTTGGCAAATAGGTTAGAGCAGTTTCCACCTATTGTCTCTTTCTACATTACCCCAAGGACCTGTCTGCAGAGTTTTGCATGGCAGCTCTAAAGGTTGGAGGGCTTAGAAAGAGACTCTAGATGGGAACAGGCTGGGTGATTGTCTGAAGAATGCTTTTACTAAGTGAATGTAGCAAAACAATATTGTAACATACAGTATGTCCATCCTGACAAGACCATATACCATTGTGTTTTCAGTCTCAAAGATGCTATTTCACCTCAAACACCAGTAACTATTTTAAAGTAATTTCACCCTTTTAGCCCCAATTTTGTTTTTCAACTTAACTTCATAACATATTACAAAATAGACAAAAACAAATGCTAATACCCTCCACTCAAGCTCAGTGACAGCACAGCATACAACTTCATCACCCACCAATATTATTTGTTGATGATTTAACTGATCTCAACTAAAAGGCACTGATCAATCAGATCTCCTTGAAAATATATCAATGAATCTGCTAAATAATCCTTTGATTAACCGGTTAAGCCTTTAGTCTATAAGTGTCAGAAAGTTACAAGAAGTAGTTCAAATTGGTGAACAATACTCATCACAATTTACCAAATCCCAAGGTGACATATTCAAAAGTCCAAAGTCTAATGATTTTTAGTTTCCTATCCTAGATGACTTTATAATGATTCACACTTGAGAAGCTACAACCTGTGATTTTGTTTGTTTAAATAATTACTTAAACGATAGGAGCCGATTCATTTTCTGTACAAATGTTATTATCTTATAACCCAACTCGCTGAGTCTCCATCCAGAGAAAGCTGGACTCACCAACGTTTGATCTGATGCCTTGCTCTCATCTCTTTGGTATCATTTGGTATAAAGTTATGCAGGCAGGCCAGCTGGGCAAACATGAGCTTGCTGCCTAGCGTTTGCTTGTGTCATGTTACACGATTTCTTGGTATTGAATCTCACATTTGCTGCCATTTGGAGCTGCCAATGTGCAACTTTGCCCAGTGCAGATTTAAGACAAGTTAAATAGCGATGTAAGACAGTTTCACTTTTTTCTAATCTACTTTAACTTCAGCTAAGAATAGAAAACAATAACAAAAAGTACACAAAGACACAAGAAAACTACTTTGAAATGTTTGTGATTACTCCCTTAGAAATGACTTATTTTGTCAGAAGGCTCAATCAGATGGAATCACATTGGGATGAAGACGAAGTATCACTCCACATTAGTGTATTGTTTCTGCTTGATTTGAAGTAGTGACTAAATGCATGATGACACAAGCTGTCAAAATAAACATTGACACAGTACTGAGTTGTTTATGTGAACCTGCTCATTGATTCCACGTAATAATAGCTACAACAGCAAGTCAGTCTTTCAATCAGTACTGCAGTGCAGCCTTTACGCTGGGTGTGGTTAATACATCGTCGAGGCAACCCAAACGTGGTGTAAAGATGGCACACACAGTCCTCTAGTAATTGGATGCACACCCACCCCACCCTCCGTCCTCTCTGCTCCTCACTATTGTTGAGAGAAAAATGTGTTGGCTCTAATTGAAACTAAGCCTCTGACGCTCTTCGCTGCACTTAGCAAAACACCCTGAGTTATATTGACATGTTCCACTATAATGGTGATACTATGAAATCTCTTTCAATTGGCATTTTGTAAAGATGAAGCAGTAAGGGCTTATTGCCAATTCATTATAAGATGGTGATGATTTGGCATAAGATTGGCAAAACGATTCTTTGACTTTACAACTTTACTAGTTTTCCAAGACAAAAGAGATTTCTTGCTGACCCTAATCAGAGCTCATCGCCACCTCAACAATTCATCACATTTCTCCAGTCTTAAAGATAGACTTTAATAGTCCAAACAACCTGGTTTTCTGACCACATTTGACCCCTTTCAATCTTATAGTTTTATTTAGTCGTCCTATTTAAGCTGCCTTTCACTGAAGCTGCTTGTTTTCAAATCACTTGAAGACACACACAGGGACAGTAAGGCTTCTAGAGGAGTTTCTTGGAGTTTGCTTTTGAAAGAAGTATGAGGATGACATTTGGGACTTCATTAAAACAGAGGGAATTTTTCTTCCACTCTCTGCTGCATGACACAATATATTTACCTCGGCAAAAGAATATTACTCACAAATAATCCACTGCTACAGACTGCCTCACGCAGAAGCCATTTTGCATCTTCAATAAAGTAGTGGCTATGTGACTGATGGTTCGCTCTGTAATATATTAAATCATCTTGTCACTCTGTCCGTGCCTATCACATTTCCATAGAACACGCCATTTTTTGTCATTTATGTTCTAAGTGATGTTGCACGGTAAGATTAAATGTAGAGATGCTTTGATGATTGCTTTGAAGAATTCGATGAGGGTGACTGTGGTCAGGACTAAATATAACATGGTATGTACACCAACTCAAACAAGAGATAACTTGTGTCCATAATTCTTTATACACCATTTTATTTTCGGGGGTGAGTCAGTTTCTCAGCTGATGCAGGATCCACTGGAGATGTAACACTTTTTCCCCGCACTGTAAGATAAAAATAATGTTGTATACACCATTTTATAGTGAGGTGGTAAACCATCTCTTTCCACAGTTCCTGATGGCAACTTTGCCACAGTCCGTGTGCTTAGTTACCTCCATCCTTACAGTCTCAGAGGTAGCTAAGAGCCAAATGAAACTACTGTATTAGCTAGAAAATGGAACATTATGTCGTCCTGAGCGACAACTTCAGTTGTGCAGGCGAAGAGCTCTTAGATTATCTAGCAGGACTACTTTTACTCTCCATTATACTTCATGAACAGCATTCATTTCACCACTGGCTGCCTACCAGGGTGGGCCATATTCTCTCCATCATTTAGTTTGTAGATGTTAGTGTTACATGCGCCAGGTGCTGGCTGACAACTAAATGAATAATGTGTCTGGTAGAGGGGAAACTCAGTCAGGGGAAGCCCATTCCCTGGACTCTCCATTAATATCACAGTCCACTCTTTCAGGGGATACTGCTGACATTTTGCTCTCTGTGTAATAGAGACCTAACCTTTAAGCACTGTACGGAAGAAGTCATTTTTCATAATCTGATGTCCATTTTGGAGAATTCCCCAACTACTGCCTTCTATGCATTTGTCCTCATTTCCCTCCTATTGTTTTAGATTTTTTATTTCCTTTTAGGAATTTGCAGCCGTCATTTGTTTTCTGGCAACAAATGTATAAAAGGAAATTCCCTCAACTGAAAACAGAACTTCATCACAACATCCCTAAAACACAACACCTATTGCTGAATTTTGCGTATTTCATGAGTGATTTACAGTGCGAGCTAGGCCATAGTTGATGAATTGGATGGATGATCAGAGTGCACATTTTGTTGTGTCCAAGTCTGCCTTAATTCCTCAAATCCAGACTCAAATGCTAAGCCACCATAAGAAAAGCCGGCAGATCCCTTGTGTCCTTCTTGAAGCCGAGCAGGCTGAAGGAAAGTCATTGTTTCAGCAGCCGGTAATGATGATTAGCCACAATCTGGGGGATCGACTGCACATCGGTCAAATGCGTCGACATCCTCAAAGGGAGAGATGGCCCACTGTCCCAGCCATGCATACTGAGCAGATTGATTGTGTTTCCTGCAGAGATTTAGGGGAAATCTTTGATGTGTGCATGGTAATAATGTGGACATTTCCATGAAATGCAAAGCAACTGGGTCTGAGTTCAAGAGCTGCATCTTGTTAACATATTCCGATAAAAAATCTTAATATAAAGGATAATTTAGCTTTGTGATACTATGCGAGACTATACATAAACATACTGATAGTGTATCATTTCATATCTCATGACTAGGCTTTCTGTATCTCTACACCACATTACTCCTTTAAAAAATTGTGGTATATTTCCCAATGCTGCAAGAGTGCACATTTTTATGAGCACTTTGAGGAAATGATGATAATGATAGCTCCTTGCCTGTGGTGTGAGGGTTCTGTCTATGTCCCTTGCACTTTATGATAAAACAAAAAATAGATGATAGTATATGCTCTAAGTAGGCAAAGGGGAGACAGTCACTGACTTAAAGTAGTGACGTTTTTTACAGTGGCTATTTGTGATCATAATGTGGTAATTGGATAGCTCATTTATTTCACTTAGGCCTAGCTGGAGGTCTCCACGCTGAAATAATTTTTGCTTGGAAATCTACCTTTTGACATGATTGATGATGCACACAAAGGTTTCAGGTTTTGCTGTGTATATCAGGTTGAGCACGCACTTACACTCTTATGACGCAAAAAAAGTATTTCATTTTAGTAACAGAGTAATGCTGCGCATGATTTGTGTAATTAAAGCAAATTCTAAAAGATTCCGGTGAAAGAAGCACCCACTGGCACCGTGCTTGGAAATATTCCACTCATTTGCTCCGACTTTACTGGAAATAGCCTTTATTATAGAAACAATGATAGAATCCAGTAAATCAGGGAAAAGTATAGGGTGTAGTGTTGCCATCAATAATAGATTGGAAACAAGTCGGCACTGATGGAACCTGAGGCCTTTCCTTTGTGGAGGTCTTAGTGCCGTAGCGGTGCATGTGAATAATGCATGGTCCCAGATAGACTCCAGCTCTCTCTCTAGCCCTTCCACTCACTGGCTGCCTGGCTTGCAGGCTGGGGCGCCACTTTTCCCCAGCAGTGATTGGCTGTGCCTTGAGGGCAGTGGAGGAGATGGGAAATCACCTGCCCCATTTAGCCATGCTGCGCTAGCTGCCTTGGTGCCCCACTGTTCAGACCTTTGAGTCTGCTGCTGGCACTCGACATTAGGACCTCTGGTTAACTTTAGTCGGGGATGCAGCGGCACAGAGCTGTCATTTGGATACTTATTATCGCCACAGACTTTTTTGAAAGGTAAATCTGCTGCACAGCTGCACTCCCATGGTTCTTTTTTTTTTTTTTTACCCCTTTTCTTTATCCCTGAAAGAGCAGGCATTGTGATTGGCAGTGATGCAGTGCAGTTATGCCACAATCACGGTTGTTGCTTCTGCTTCTTCCTCAATGTTCCACACCCTGATCCCCCGCAGACCCACCCACCATCCCCCTTTTCACTGCCTTTTTTATTTTTTATTTTGCTAGTTTTCTTTCACACATTGACGTATGGTGTTGGTGTGGAAAGCACCCGCCGCATTCTCTATGATTCATCCTTGAGAACCGAAGGGGCTCTCGGCGTCCTCTCACCCAGGGGTCTCGGTGGGGAGTCCGCTGAAGCTGGGCACCCAGTCCAGCCCCCCATGGAGTGAGAGCCTGGCCGCGGCAACACATAATCCATATTCTAAAGGCCAGCTGGACTGAGACCATGGAGCACAAGGAGAGCAAAGAGACCTACCACCCCCGCCCAATTCCCAGTAACTGAGTACCTTAGACAGCTTTGGCATGTCAAAATTGAAACTGGGCTGAATAGCCGTCATTTAGAACCAGCTCTTTGGTGGAAATAACAGCCTTTAGCTGGATAATTAAGTATATTATGTGAAGAAGACCCTGGCCTGTTTTCCATATTGTTTACTTGAGTTTACTGCAGCATCTTTGCCAGTGCAGATACCATTTTTTCCCTCTGTCTCCTGCCCTTTTTGTTTGAACATGGTGCTGTAGTGAAAATGAGCTACTTGGCTTTAGGTGGTTCAGTATCCAGGGAGGCTTCTGGGGTAATCCTGCCTTGACAGTAGATGGATAACTTAGACAGGTGACTGTCAAAATGCAGGTATTTCAACAGATTCATATTTATTCCCTGAACAGGCCAAACCCAAGCCCACTTCTTCAGTTGCCGATGCTTAATATCCCAATCCCAATTACTGTGTTCCTACCCAAGCCCACTGTACACATTCATACTGTACACTATATTCCCTTTGTGCCCTGTTGTCCATTACAAACAAGATGATAAAACATGCATAAATATTGTTTTGCATTTTGGCTCTGTTGTACGTTATCAGTAATAATACAGTTGTGAAATCTTATAAATAAATATTTGTCTTGCAATATGATATTGTGAACAAGGCATTAAGTTATCCACGTGACTGTGTCTAGTTTTAATTCTACCACCTCACTAAGGCACACCCTGTGGGAATTATAATGAGGACGTTTGTTATTCCCGAAAGAATAGAAATCGACATCATCTCCAAGGTGTTTTAAAATGACTAATGTAGAAATGCCTCCATCTTAAAATAGCTTGTCCTATAGCAGGTCTCAAATAGCGTTTCTTCAGGATGGATGATGAATGTAATAATTTGGGCCACTCAATATGAATTTCACTCAAGCCATACGGAACTGGGGCACTCCTGGATTACAAGGACCTCGGCCCAAACTCATAACGTATTTCCCCACTTGAGCCTACAGGCGTGACCGAGCTCTTTGAGTCAATGTGTGGTTGCACTGGGAAAATGTCAAAGAAGCACTCCCTTGTTCTCAACCCCAGAGGCATCACTTTTGATGTCCACCTTCAAAGGAGTCTTATCAGTCCTTTGCTGTTTTAGTTGTTGGTCATTAATGAAAGCGGAGTATTACAGACTGCTGTGTCCACATGATAATTTATAAAAATTAAATGCCCAGGTGATTTTGCAGTAAGATATGATCCACTGCAGCACTCTATGACTTATTAGACTTTTCTATGAGAAGTAATTTGCTGGGTGGAGAAATGTTTTCATGTTACATATTAGTATAACACAGTTTGGAGTTGGACATTTCTTTTTCAAAATATATGTTTAAAAATTCAGAATTATAATATCATAAGATAAAATGTCCACCTCCAGTTATGTTGGCAGAGTGGGCTCAGGTCCAATATAATTTACAATACAAGATTTATAGCAACTCACTATTTATGACCAGGTGAAGTTATTTCTCTAGGTGTTTTATGTTAAAAGATGAATTCATAAAATGTATTTCTAACCTTATGTAATCTCTTGACAGTCTCATTTCCAGTCACATGATGGACGAGGATGCTGCGATGCCATGCTCTTGTTTTCAAACTTCATCCACAATCATTTCATCTCTTTTTAAAGAATGCAACTCGGATATCAATTTTGTAATAGCAATGTATGGGCAATAGTCTTTATAGACTCAAAGATTGCCACTATTGCTAAAAGGCACAATTTATTTGGCCACTCCGCTGAAAGAACAAGGAGTTGGGTGTCTTTTCTGAGCTGCTAATAGAGGGCAGAGTTTGACGAAATGTGCAGGGCTGGGTGATGTGATCACCACTTTCACTAGGAAGTAAAATAATTATATTTTTCATTCAGGCAAAATGTCCTAAATACACCAATAGCTTTTATTCTTTTAATCAATCAGTATATACATTTATGATATTTGGCAGATATAATATAATGCAATTGCAATCAGGGAAGCTATGCAACATTTTTCCTGATAGCTGTTTTTATTTTATTGTATTTTATAAAATTGTGCAGCATGGAAGCAGCAAATGATAATATATAGCACCATCTATCAGAGGGACATAGTGATACTGTTGACTAATAATTTATATGCCCCTTTATTGTGCTAAATTAAAATAATCTGACCCTTCTTTTGAGTAGCTAATGAGGACGTGACCATTTCCAGTTCACAGAGGACTATGTGAAATAAACTTTTCTTTTGATTAAGAGCTGCAGTTTGTTAAAGTGTGTCTTATGAACAGTCAAATATTTTGCCTTCTTTTTAAGAAGGCTGTCAAAAGTTAACAATCAACACTGACAATCTAGCCAACAAGACGAGATCAAAACAAGGACTGGGTAACTTTAGTCATCTTCGCGTTGACAGAGACTGTGTAAAAGTGTGGCGTTAATTAATTATTTTAGTGCTCACATTGTTCTCATGTACAAACTCCTCTGTGATCAATTAATCGGGGCATGTACTGTCGGGATTTTTGATTGTGAATGCGGCTATTGTTTCTATATTGCTTTTGTCTTTAGCAATATGTATCACGTAAACATTACTGTATGTTCTAATGAGCTTAAGATGTCATGGCATATTAAAATAATAAGTCAGACAAAGGATATCCGTTATCTATTGGTAAAACAAAGATAAATCACAGATTGTATTTTAATGTGATTAATCAAACTGAAAAAGAACCTTTTAAAACTGTCACTTTAAGGTCTGCATACTGTAACTCAGTGACTCTCCCTCATGGATTCACATCAAGGTTTTATGTCGAAGCCTGTCACCTAGCTCGATAATCGTTTCGGATACCATTCTAGATTTTGGTGTTTTAAGGGTAGCAGCCCCCTCCCTTTCTTCCTCCCTCCCTCCTTTCCTTCTTCTCTTCTCCCGCTACTTCTTTGAGGGGTAAACACACACGCAAAGCTCCTCAGCCTATCATCTGTGACCGCTGCTACAGCCAGACAGCGTAACACGATCCATGATAGAGTGGTGCAAATCGCCCAGCGCTTTCGTCTACCATCTCACACAAGGAGGGGGAGAAGCCCATGAGATAGGTTGAGTAAAAAAAAAAAAAAATTAAAAAAAGAAGGAAACGAAGGAGGAGGTGGGGAGCTGCTGGAGAGTGCGGCAGCGGTGGCTGGCAACTAGAACGATGCTGGTGTGACTTTCCGGTCCACTAGGTTTTAACCCTTCTGACATCGCTCGAGTGCCATCCATGTGTCAGTGCGATAGTGTTCTCGTGCAGTGTGTGGCTCGTGTAGCAACAGTGGGAAGAGGAGGAGATCTGGAGCATTTGTAAATCCAATACAAATCAGCACCGCAGCCTGAGAAGTGGACCTTGTTGCAGTAAAACCTCAGTGGAGAATTGCTACAGGCATTCTTTAAGGTAACACACCAACTTCTTTGTAATCCTTTCATAATGAGTGTGAAAAATTATCCTAATTTCTCATCTGGGTTACATTACATTACCGGTTTCTGAATTGTATTAATGCTGTTTTTTGCTGGACGTCTGTGCTGACAAATCTGGACAGGAATTGAATCTGTCAACAACTTGGATGTGGCAAATAATGTTTAATGCATGAAAAAGGCTGTGTACCGTCAGCTCCTCTGTTGGGCCTTATTGTTACTGCAGAAGGCTACAGTCTATTGTATTCCATTCAATCCCCTTGTGGATCTTTTTCTCCTTATGAGGGGGCGGTGTGTGTTGTGTTTAAAATGGTACTGTAGTTTAACACGTGTAAATTGGTAATACAGTGTCTAGCACTGAAAAGCCAAGTCCACAGGCTTGGAAATATTTACATTGAGGGACAACTGAAAGCTCATAATGGACTTCAGCAGGGTCAAGTTGCTTTTCGGTCACTTTAGAAACCTTTTTAGTAAGGGGTTTTGTGGTGAATTTCATTGCTCTTTTACATAAACACACAAGGTATAATGATTATAGTTTCTCTCACATCATCAGAAGCACTGCTTCATTATGTGGAACAAATGGAAAATAGGGGGTTTTAATATTGTGTGAAATACAATATTGGAGTTTATTGCCTAAAGCTTTCTAAACTGCATCAGGGCGATAATACATTATACTTGTATGTCTTGGCTCATGCTCCACAAGAAATTGCTGCTCTTTTTAGAATCTTCACTCGTCCAACATGACATCCATGGAGTATTATGGGTAATGTATGCAAGCAGGATACCGTAGGTGTTGCTTTTGGGTGTTGAATTGCCTTTGATTAATCATTTTGGGTTGATGTCACAGCCTCGGAGACAGAGATGGATTGAAGTGCTTAACAGACCAATAGCTACAAAGACAAAGAGTAATTGGTGTGTAGCGAGTGGTGGCCAATGTAAGCAGAGCAGATGCATCAACAGTGGAATAAGTCTGAGTGCTGCAAAGGGTCATACAGTGGCAGTCCCACATACATTTACAGGTGACAGGTAAATATGAGCAGGTAAATGCAATGAGCCTTTCCTCCGCGGGCATTGAATCTTATGAGGCATCAGATGAATTATTCTGCGGGTCATAAGGTGAGTGGTGGAGCAAGGCAGGTATATTTTTAGCTGCCTGAAATGATTAATTACATTGTGCATTTATTTGTTCATTTTAACATCCATTGGTCGTGTAATTTGAAAGCTGCAGTCTCATGGTGGTATGAGTTTAGCTATAGATGGGATTTAGCCATGTTTGCCTGTGCAGCTGTGTGTAGGGGTAAGTGAAGGGGTGGGCATGCTGCTGAGGGGGTGGGTATATTGTGATCCAGCGATCTTTATATGTGTCAGTTGTAATTACTTTGAAAAAGTAGGTTTGTGTCCCTGGAGAAAGAGGCAAATATGCCTCCATACATGCTACATGGTATATGCTAGTGGAGAGGTAATGCTTTAATGGTGACATTAAACACGTGCACTCAGAATAGTAATAATAACTTCAATATCATGAAACATAATGGGCTGATGGACTATCATTACTTGGCACAGGCTTGCTTTTGTTTCATGGTTTTCTCAATGGACTAATGCTGCTGGGCATTCACATTAACAGTGAGGTCTGAGCAATTTTTGTTTTAATTTTCTTATCTCATGTTTCACCACGCAGCTCAGCCCAGTCGTATTCTCCTCTTAGTCTTACTGGCAAACACTTGTCAGGACTTCAGGGCCAGCAAGAGCCTCAGCCAACAAAGGCTTTTGTGCACTATGATGTGGTTTCTGGATGCACTGTTTCATAATTTATGTAATGAAAGGATGAACTGTTGTTTAATTTATGTGATGTCTGAATGAGGACTACTTGTATATGTTTATTGGGCATTGCTGGATCCCTCCTGGATGTGTGTTCTGTTCAGCTCATGTCCGGTTAAGAACCACATCAGCAACTTAATGCTTAAAATAAAACATTTTTAATCCCTAAAATCCCATTAGTTCACTAATCATTTTAATTTCTACACATGATTAACACAATGTGCCTTCTAGGTGAGCATGATTTAAAAAAACAAAAATCAAGAAGTGTCTGAAACATTATTAGGATTACTTATTAGCATTTATTGTAAAGAATTTTGCATTTCAATCTTCTTAAAGCATATAACAAATAAACTGTACATGCATATATATATACACATACACATACACACACACACACACACACACACACACTATATAAGCGTACAGCACATACTGTACGTTCTGTGTGTGCATAATATCAATTATATATGCAGGTGGATCATTGCATGATTGATTGAAAGGCAGAAAAAGTGCTTGCGTCTGCTTCCTAGATAACATTGTTTTTTACAGGTTATCTTCATATACACATTTGAAATAATCCTAATAACGTTTTTTGAAAGCATGTGAGTGTGAAATTGTCCACAGAGTGATGTCATCTGGGAGACACTGAACCCTTGTTTTTAATTAAAACTCAGTCAAATAATGTGGATGGAAAATCAGTGCACCTGAAAGCTTCAACAAGTGTCTACTGGGAATGGTTAATTAAAATATGAAATATACTTACAATGGAAAACCTAAATGTGAAACGCAGTAGATTTGTTCAGAAATATAACAAAAGAATAATCATCAGTAATCAATAATCATAACAAATAAAACATGGATTCCACATCTGTAACTTTGTCTAACAACAGTGGAGTGAAGTGTTTTATTTCTGATAACTTGTCATTGTAGAGCATTACTGACACGCATTGGTAGACAAATATCCCTTAAGCTAAAAGCTTGACATTGCTGTTGGTCTTTTGGTGGTTTGTGTTCACCTTTTCAAACACTCAAGTAAATTCAAGCAGAAGGCTGGTGTTCTTTTTATGTGTAAAACTCCCAAGGTTGGAGTTCCGCTGCTTCACAGCGCAAAACAAGTTTGAACACTGAACTGAAACTCAGTTAACGAAGAAATAAATGTGCTGGATGGGATTACATAAAGTGTACGGATCATATTGGTTTAAAAAGTAACAGTGTTGCAGTAGCTGGTTATATGCTACAGTGGAGATCATCTTGAATGACTTGCTTTTTTGTGATTTTAGTCACAGAAAAGCACATTTATTTTACATTTCTTTTGTCAGTGGTGGAGGAAGAATTCACATTATTTACTAACTGAATTAGAAATGCCACAATGAAAAGTACTTAATTAAAAGCAGAAAGCCTGCATTAAAAATGTTACAAGTCAAAAGAATGTATCATTATCAAAATGTACTCAAATGTATCAAAAGCAGTAGTTCTTAATGCATGTCCCAATCTCCCCGGTGTGTGTGTGTGTGTGTGTGTGTATTATTGTACTATTATTTCTTATTATTTTTGTATGTGACATTATAAATATAGATGGAGCTAAATTGCCAAGCCATGATCGTTTGTTTTGCATGTAAAATTGAAATGTTTAAAGTAACAATGTTTCCCTCTAAAATGTTGTGGAGTAGAAGTATAAAGTAACATAAAATGGAAATACTCAAGTACTGAATGTTTAGTACTTGAGTAAGTGTACTTAGTTACATTCCACTTCTGTATATTGTTAATTATCTGAAACTACAGGATCACTTTTTGACATGTTCAGGTTCTACTTGTAAAAATGAAACATGTTTCTTATAGTGTTGATGGCCCTAACCTGTTTGATGCTCAGTCGGGAGGCAAGATATCTAAATCCTAAATCTTTGCACGCTATCAGATAATGTCAGTGTTGACAAATCACTGGTGACCTGTTTCATGTGTTGCAGACCAGTGCCTGGTGACCAGGACTCGTCACTGGCCTGAAAGTCATTATGTAGTATGGGTTTTTTTTCTTTTTTTTTCTTCTTTTTTATAGTTTTAAGTTATGTCTATTCACTGTTTGGGGTAGCTTGTAAATAACTAATTTAAAAATAATCACAAAAACTTTCTTCCCAACCATGCATATTGAAAGTTTTTTAAGATGCGTTTTAAGATGCATATCTTGGTATGTTCCCTTCCTCATGTAATGGTTATGGGGAAGGACCGGAGCCCCTGTTCCTCAGCTGTTTACTGCGGACATTTACGGGGTATCATTATCCAAACAGTGATGCCAGTGGGTGGTTACCAGAGCTGGAGGTGAAATAAGCCATTTAGCTGCTTTATGATAGCAATCCCCAGCCCTCGCTGTTTTCACATCCAGGGTCAAAGCTTAGCGGCAATCTAATCTCCCTCAGTCTCACAGCTTTCATTAGCGCTGCACTTGATCAATCAAAACTGCTGCAAGTGCCAAAGTTTGACGCATTTTTAGATGAAAGTACATAACCATAATACCTGTTTAAATGATCAATGTTGTTCGTGGGTTCCCTGCATGTCTAATTTAATTGACATTTAATATGAATTTGCATAAGCATGCTGAAGAATTTACATCACTGTGACATTATATTAGTTTGGCTGTAGATACAAAGTTAAAGAAATCTAAAGGCTGTCCGTGTAGGAAAGTAATAAAAGTCTTATGCTGTCTGACATATTTTTTCCCTATGAGAGTAAAATATTTGTCCAAACCATGATTACGAAAAGGTGGTGTTGTGTTTAGTATTGATTGTGTAAGTAATCTCCAGGCTACACTAAACCTCTGTGATGTTATGCAGATAAACTGAAGTATTTTTTTATAGAATATTGGTTAAATGTTTGTGCGTTCTTCGTTTTTTTTCCCTTTTCATAATTGGCTGGGATCTCAGACAGCAGTTCCTTGGTTTCATCTGCCAAATGCCATGCCTGCCACCACATCTGCATACAATAGGACATGTCAGAAATCCTTGGCCCTCCTTTCATCCACCCTCACATCTTCCATAATCAGGGGCATTGCATGGGAACAGAGGCAAAGTGGAGCTTTTTATCCCTCAATAAAAGGCCACTTAGGCAGATAGTTCTCCCAAGACTCATCAGCTTTGGTCTTTTTTTTCCTGGCACCACATGAAGGAATTGTGAAAGAGGGCAAACATTCCATCTAATTAAGGATACCTTTCATATAAGCTCACCTCTCTCCCCCGTAATTTCTCTTTTCGCTCATCTCTCCTAGCTCTCTCTCCCCCGCATCCCTCTCTCTCCTTCCCTGTCTTTTCTCTTTCTTATCATCCATCATATGATGCCCAAAGGTGCCCTTCGCAGTTACTGTACCTTTTTGGTTAGCTCTTGATGCCTTTTGAAATCATTGGCTTACCCACGCTTTGATGTTGCCTTCACATGGATACTAAGCAAAACTTTGAAGTCACGACCTAAATGTGACCAAGAATGTCGAATCACCGCAATAACCCAACAGTTCACTAAATCATGTGTTTGTAAACGTGCAGTATCATTGTAATGGCAGCAATTTCAATGGGTTTTTTAGGAATCAGCATTATTTGTTTTGAAAAGTGAAGGGGAGAGAACGGGTGCGCTGTCTGACTTTGTTCTATTTCTGGGGATGGCTGCTGGAGGATTACTGCAAGTGGCAGAGTATTCATTATTTAGATGGAAGTAGCGGAGTCGGGGAACGGGTGGTTTCATAAACCACTTGACTGTGACATGTGTGCTGCTATACTAGACGGAAAGACGAAGAAAAAAAAAGTTTCACTCCCAAAGAAATTTCTCCTAGCGAAGGCACTTGTAGCAGCTCTCTGCCAGAGACTGCAGAGACAGTCAGCACTAACTGAAACTGATGGAGCAAACTCTGATTGATGGAGTTAATGGATGAAGTTCTCCGGGATTGCTCCTTTATAGGCTTTGAAAGTCAAGAAGCGTTCATGCAGCTGTTTGATGGTGCATGTCAGATGTGGTATTATAGTTTAAAATACAGCATCTCTGCTGCTTGTTATTGCATTCAGAAAGACTAAGTTGAATATGTGCAGCAGGAAAGCTTTGTTGAGCCAGGCTGATTATGAAATAATGACAGTTTTGTCTCCTTGCTTGGCTCTGTATTTGTTAAAAAAAAAAGAAAAAAAAGATGACTGAAGATATCTGCATCGACATTTTGAAATAGCCTGAGAGAAAAATGTTAATCTGAAATGAGAAAGCTGTGACAGTTATGTGTTGCGAAACGAGAGCAGTCACTGTTTGGCAATGTGGTGGGACACCAGCAAGGAATTTTCTCCCGGCCTAATAGAAGCATCTCTATCGGCTGTAGTGTTTACCCTGACAGTTTTCAGCCTGGACACAGAGAGGGTCCCGCCACGGTGATTAATGCACTGCCATGCCGCCATGGTGGAGGATGTCTCTCGGCGGTCTCCTTCCCCTTTCCAGTACTCCTCCCTGATATTTCACTAATGTGACTCGACAATGAAGAGATTGATAGTGATCATTATGCTGCTCTCAAAGAGTAATGTCACTTCCCAGCATGATCCAGCCAGCTTCTAATTCAACTACTGCTGTGGGTAGCATATGAGCAGTGTTGGTGCATAGTGTTACTGTACATACAAGTGGCAACAACAGTGTTTTGTTAAACCAGAACCAGTGACATTTCTGAATTACCTCCCCCTGCTGCTATCACAAACTCCTGAAGCTTCATTTGCATAGTTAGCGTTGAATACAGTGCCTCGGGATGACTCTGTCTAACAGAGGAACTTGACAGTGGAAATATTATCACGCCAAACAAAGGAATCATCCTTTCACCTTAACACTTTGCAAGCTATATCACCATTTCCCCAGTACTCCCTGTACAAATAAAGGTTTGAGGGTCATTCATTTGCTTTCCCTTGCTTCAAGTCCTTACAGCTAGGTTGATTTGTTTATCTGTGTGTGTTTAGCCCCTGGCCCCAATCTTGTGAGAGAGAAAGAGGTTTAGCATTTAAATTGGTTGATCCACCACACGTTTGCTAAACCTGTTTTTAAAGCATTACATTGATGAAAAGCAGACGCTAATCCCTGCGGGTGTGCGACCTTATCTGACTAAACACCTGACAATGAGATTCTATTGTCACTCTGGGAACACAAAGACTCTTGGTAAATATGGCTATTGACCTCTTGTGCCGAGTCCCACCGTAGCCGCAGGTTAGCTCGCTACAAGTATGATTTACAGCGTGAAGTCTTGAGATCGGAGAGCGCACTAACAACATGGGATACTTTAAAGTCGTTCTAACTCCTTCCTCCTCTGAAAGTTGTACACTGCTGTTAACTTGTCTGCCAACCGTCTGCTACAGTAAGTCCTCAGTGTCAGTCAGTGTCCAAACTGGAGTGAGGAGACTGCGTTAGCATACTTGCTTTCAGAGCTAATCCCAGAATCTCCTTTATGCATTTCTGTCCTGCTTATATTCACACTAACTGATCTTCTAGTCACACTTCCCATTGTATACTTAGGCAGACGAGACATTTAGTCAATATTGTTGCCTATGAATATGTAGGAGACAAAGTGGCCTTCACCTGAATGTGGCAGATGTGATTTCTAACTAAATCATAGGGATTACATTATTGACAGTGCCTTGAATAAACATCAGGATGAGGTCAAAATTCATTGTCTGTCTTTTCTTATTTGCACAGCGTCCAAGTATTTTGAGATTTTAAAGCAAGCAGAGCATATCTCACTTGTTTTGAATAGTTATTTTATATATAAAAAAAATCATAATTCAATGTTAAACGTCATATCTTGATATACTTTTTGTGCCGACAAGGAGAAAGGATACTGTTGTGTGATTAGCTGTGGTATCAGATTGTGTCCAGTATTACAGATTGGGTGTGAAGTGTATCAATCAATTGTCTGTGCTGCATTTTAGTCCAGATTTGTTATCGTCTCTGTTGCTGTGCCTTTCTAAAATGAAATGTTGCTTCAGCTTCTTCAAATGATTCAAGCACAGATTGTGTTCAAGTGTTGGATTCTGTCATGACTGGGCTTCATTTACTGGGATGGAAATTTCAGAGGCCAAGCAAAACGATGTTATCAAGGCACACAAGGAAAGCTTATGCAAGTAGCGACAGTCCATTATGGCTGAAACGTGATACTGGGAACAAGTGTGACTGCAGACTGTGGTGCCAACTGTCGGTTTGTTACTGTATCAATATGCCTTGCGTTGTTTAATGTGGTCAAGAGTAAAGAATATACCGCGCGGTCATACAATATTAATCCTTACTAGGAAACTTAACGAGCTGCTGCCTTTTCTGAACTGACAACGTATGGTTCACTAAGCCATATGCTGCCGCATTTTTTTCTCAGATTTCACTTCTCAGTTTCCATTGTCAGTCTTATGATCCTAATTCTGATGGATGTATTCCAGTGTGAAATGACTGAGCCGGGGTGTGAATGTGGACCATCCTTTCCCTCCTACTGCTGCCATTTGGTGAGCGGGAGGAAAAGCACAGGGACCATCAGAGCAGACATGAAAAAGCTTGTGTGTTGACGACGCACCTCCCTCATCTAATTGGGGAACAGCAAACATGATTAGGCCCAATCCGAAGGACAATCAGTGTCTTCCACCGCAGAGACGTTTCACAGTCATGCATGTTGTTGCTGCAGTTTTATGACAGTATCAAGTTGCTGTTAAAACAAGAAGATGTGACTGAAAAACACTTATTTTCATTTAGACCGATTCCAGAGATTGCTCATACATAAAAAAAGAAGGTTGTTTTGTCAAACCTAGTTTAGACAACTGAAACTAGTTATGTGAGTTAAGATCATCATAGTTAAAATTAGGGAAATATCTCACTGAGATTGGACGTAGATCCTGCTCTCCATTGTCAAAGTCAGTCACCTTGTAGACCCAAATATCTGCCCAGATCACCACTTCCTGCTGTTTCACAACATACACAGGTATTTTAAACCGTTTACTCTTATTTTTCTTTTCACCTGAGGCTAATGTTGCCATTAGATGTCCAGTTATTTCTTCATTTTTATCATGTGTGAATCTGCTCTTTGTGTAACTTGTAAGTGAAGAGTAATGGCAATTTACCTATATTATCATAATTTGGTAAAGATAGACTTCCCCGATATAATACAATATCAATGTCAAGTTTTTCCTGCTAAATCAGATACATTTTGACCTGTGATGTGATGTGTGTATCTTTTGTAAATATGTTTTAAAAAATGCAGTGGTTCAGGGAAAATTCAATACCATGAAAACTAAGACTTAGCTTTACACAGCTGCTGTGTAGTTGCATTTCTTTCCATCATACTGTACCCTTTTCAGATAATTGAGCAACAGTGATGAATACCATTTCAATTTGTAATCATGAAGCACGTCTGATAATTATTCTTGATTTAAAAGCCTAAGGTGAGCAAAAAGCAAGCTCCTCAGTGTTAAACATTTCCTCTCTTTCAGTCGAGTCATGACAAACTCCTATCATGTTCCAAGCAGTGCAGAACTACATTTGATACAGTTCAGATGTAGAGGCGAGAGAGAGGTGCTAATTGATGCCTGCTGTGGCATGAAACGCAAATTGCATAGTTTACAAGTACAGCAACCAAACTGCAGATATGCATAGCCCTGTGGAGTCGAATGAAGAGGCTAAATGGAGAATGTGCACAGAGACGCATAATGGATGCTGTCGACACACACAACTACTGCCTGATATTCTGTTGCTCTTAGCATGTTAACACCATTTGCCCACTCACACATTATAATGTCGCATGCACAAACACACATTCACATAGGCTAATTTATCTGCGTAACTGCATCTAAATATATATGCAGAGTTGTTGTTCAGAAAAAAACAACAACCCATAATTTTAAACTAAAATCATATGCTGAAGCTGCAGTAGAGACGGATGCAGATTCACTTCCATTATGGTGACAAAGGTTTTGTCATCAGATTTGTTACTATACTATACATATACTCATCAATGCCATTAAATAGCAATGATTACATTTGCAACCATTAGCCTAAATTATATATTTTGCTACTTATGCTATTAGCATGCAATAAAAAAAAATAGATTTTGCATATAAAACATTTAGTTGATGTTCTTCCTGAGTGAGTCAGAATAACCAATCATATTTCGATTCAATCCCTTCCACAGTAAAAAAGATTTAGATGTTGCAGGAATTGAACTTTTGACCTTCTTTGGAGAGGCGTTCTAATGCATAAGCCAGTCAACTATAGAAAAACAGTTATCAGTCTGCTGTGCGTCTGCATGATGAAGTTCTCCCCAGTCTCTTTCATTATCATAAATATTCAAGATATTTTAAAAACACAGCAGGTTTATGATGCTTGCTCTTAGCAAGAAGTAAGCAGGGAGCCACACATTGCCTCTGTCTTTCTCTTTCTATGAAGCCCATTTGGAAATGGTGACACTGTGTCATCATTAAGGATTTCTTTTAACAAAAGGGTACAAAGGAGTGCAGTTTGTGTCATTGTTCTTTTATTGGTGATAGTGCAAGGAAATAAAAAAATACATAAGGTCACATGTAAATATCTGGAAAAAGGAAGAGAGAAAAACATTTTTTTTTAGAAATGAGAAAAAACTGAAGTTGAAGAAAAAAGCTAGAAGGCTTGTTTAAAGCATCAAATCGCTGTAGCAAAAAAAGAAAGTAGAATTCAAATGAGTTCTGTTTCTGCATTGTTTTTTAGTTTTTTCTTTACAGAAAATTACTGTAGACCATAAAAATTGTTTGTGTAAACCTAGCTACCAAGCTACATCAGAAAATGTATTTTTAACCATACTATCATTGTTGCTCTTGTGATTGCAATTGTGTATGTTGGTCCAGCCTGAAATATATCAACAACAGTTCAAAGGATTGACATGAAATCTTTTTCTTCATGGTGGCCAGATCTCCTGATGATCTCCTCTAGCACCACCAGCGGGTTGACATTCATGGCTGTGTTAACTACCAAATGTTTACATGCCAGTATGCTAAACTGAGATGGTGTACATGGTAAACATGATGAAATAAAGTGACATTTTCTACAGATATTTTACTAGTGAAATTAAAATGTATATACTTTATATACTTTGTTGATCCCCTGACAATTTGCGCCATCATCTGGTCAATATTTGGGATGTCTCCATCAGCCTCAGCTGTGTTTTCTGTTTGACGCTAATTTTCAAATGTTAGCTTGCTAACAAGCTAAACTAAGATTGTGAACGTGGTAAAAATGATCTGCTAAACATCAGTAAGTTAGCATTGTTGTGTGAGCATATTAGCATGTTGACGTTAACATTTAGCTCAAAGCACTGCACAAAACCACTAGCTGTTGTTTTTTAAAAATGACTTAAAAACTAGTTCTAATTCTCAACTCTGTTTGCCGAAGTAGTACTTTTAATTAGTTTTTTATGATTCATATTTGGTTTCTGCATTTCATGAAGTTGGCCTAATCATTCTAACTTGTTGTAAACCTCAATAAAGGTGCAAAGCACATCTACTTTATTGTAATTAGTGTTGCTGTTTATATTATTATGAAACTGTGGAAGGATGTTACTTTCAAGGCTACCTCATAGATCATTTCTCTTTGGTGCCAAACAATTCCTAAATAAGATAAACTGTTGCTCTTTTAAGCCAGCTATGTTTTGACACTTAATGAATAAAGTGTCCCTCAACAAGGTTGCAAATGTGTGTGTGTTTGTATGTGTAGAGGGCAGGTGAAGGTTGTGGTAAGACTGGTTAATACATTGCTGTTTTCTGACTTGCTGTGGTGGAAAACACCCTTAACATATGGATGGAGGATTGGATAAATCCAATTAAATGAATTCAAGACCACGTTTAGTGACCACGTTTAAACATCTGGTGTCCTGAGAGATTTTTTGGCTGAGAGGATTGGCATGGATAGCACCCATAAAACCTTAATGGTTCCTCACTGGCTCATCTGATATGCTTTGAAACACTAATCTTTGTCCTATCAGGTTGCATCTCTGTGCATTTACAATATATATTTGGGTCTGGATTAAAGGCTGACAATCTTATTACTTTGCACAAAGAGAACACCTTTTAAATACACAACAAGAATAGGCCCTGAGAAATGCTTTTTTGATAAGCCCTGTGTTATCACCCACACATTTCATTCCCACCAGTGTCCTTATTCATCAGATTTGGCAATATTTTGGCCTATCTTCAAATGTAGTAATTTCTCTGAGCTTCCCTTTGTGTATGTGTGTGTTCCGGCAATTCTTTCTAAAGCAGCCTCTGGAGAGACAGCAGAGAGGAGGTATGTATGAGTTGGATGCCTCCTTGACAACACCTTGGAGGTAAAAATCAATGTCTGCCAAACAAAGTGAAATGTTAGGCTGCAGCCGATACATGACAGATGAGGCTTAGGGTAGTATTTTCTAAGGTGAATGAAGACTAGAACGCAGGCAGCCCTGTCTGCTGTTGTCAAGCAAAGCGGCATTAGAGTGATTTTGAAGGACAGTACAGCTGCCTTCCCTGACTACCTTTTTTTTATTGATTAACATGCTGTAGACATGTGTGAGAGCCACTCTGAAATGAAAGGGGTATGCGGTTAAAATTTTCAAAACGACTACACAGTAGATTAAACTTTGAAGGCCAGATCACTAATTCATTGAAATGCTGGGCCACCCAAGAGACCTCGCCTCCAACGGAGGTTGTACAAAAGTAAAGTCATCATGATTAAAGTGGATTGGTCTTTAGATCAGAACAATGTCTGTATTTCACAGCATGACCAACATTTTCTGATAAGTCAAATTTTTGACAGCTGAACTGCTTAACATTTCAGTGGCCATGCCTGAAATCTTTTACACTTTCTATGTCAATGCACAGAACACAGAGTTGGAGGTAGAGCCCAGTTTCCTCAGGGTGGAGCTTAGTCTATGCAACTGAATAGTAGCTGTGAGCAGCATGGCTAGCTTGGCACATTAGTGGGGAAACACTGTGTTGCTACCTCATGCATGATCAGTCTTCAAGACTCCAGCAGTGACCTCAGCACAGAGCCGTGGGCCATATCATGTTCCTGATTGAGCATGCACCAAGCCTCAGAGGGTACGCAGGTTGCATCTTAGTTCTTCTTGCCGAGAGAAGCAGGGGGTGTTCTGACGGAAAATTCAAAAACATCAGTAGGGCTGGAAGGCTTTTCTCAGTGAGCTTTAAAGTTTGTGTGTGTGTGCGTGTGTGTGCACGTGTATGGACTGTATATCCGAACATGTGCTTGCAGATGGAAAGTTTATCGTTTATGCCCACTGGGGATATTGACATCTCCAGCCCGACCCTCCTCACCACCATAATGCACTAGTTGGTGAGCAGTATAAGAATTACAAATGATTCGTCCTATTATTATTCTCGTCCCGTGCTCTGCTCTGTGGCCAAGAGTAATGCAACAGTGGGGGTATCAATTCATAGCCCTGGCCTGGGGAAAGCTCTTTGGAAAGCAGAGGGATTTTCAGCTTGTGTGCTGTGGCTCCAGCTCTGGAGCCAGACATTGCAAGAAATGTTGGCTTGGGGAGCTATATCTGGGAATGTTTGGAGGAGTCGGTGAGGAGGAGATATAAAGGCACTAACATGCTTTGTTTGTTCATTGTTGTTCATCAAATAAAAGAGACTTGTATGACAAGGCAATGATAAATGATGAATCTGGAATTAATGCAAACAGTAAACGGTTGCACCATGTATTCATCAGCTTCAAGACATCCTCTATTGTTTTACAAACTAGTGTGTTATAATGTGTACATATTCATAATGTGTTCAACAGTCAGTAGTCAGTTTATCTTATTGTCTTTGGAGATATATGCTACACAGAGATTTGTTAACAAGGTTTCTTTCAGACCTGAAACTAGTAGTGGCTCAGTAAACTGACAGAAATGTAATCAGCAACAATTTTGTTGCTCCAACAAAACTACCACTGAAATATTTCGCTTTCGGCTGTGGGAAAATTAGACTGATATTTTTTTTTACTATTTTCTGACATTTAATATACATAGTGATTATCAATCAATCGAGTTCAATTGAGAATAAAAAAACGGCAGAATAACTGATAATCAATATAATCATTAGGTGCAGAAATGATATCCTATAGCCAAGATCAGTATACTAGTTCTGCTGGTAGTCTGCCGTCTTGTGATCACCTTTTTGATCAACCAATTAAGGTTTCAGTCAGTTTTCTTTATTCCACCCAACAGATCCACATTAATGTTTAATTTCAATTTGGCATATAGCTAAATTTGTGATAATATTTTAATCTAGTCTGAGTCACCCTTGAAAGAAGGTATAGTTTTCATCTTCATCAGACCATGTGGGTATTAATAACAAAAACAACTGAAGTAGTTATTTCTACGTGGAAAAGCAGAATAAAAACATCAGCTTCTGTAGAACATTATGTCTCATAGTGCTATTTGTTTGTTTAACGTAGTGTGAAATATATACACTGTATAAATCCCTTTCTCCACAAGTCATCTATGCAAGTGGAGTGCATCAAGTTGAGAACAATATGACAACAATTAATCTGGAAAAGTTGGGCTTTCCCATTTTAAGATGGATACTGTGTCCTTTGTCTGGTTTCTCCACAAACGGAACGATTTGCACAGGAAATGCAATTATAACAGCCACTGGAAAAGACTGTGCCAATACAACGATGAGTGGTTTGTTTTTTTCCTGCAACCATTTTCTCAAGTGATTGGGGGAGTGAGTTGTAAATGAATAGGGAGGCACATGAATAGATCTTCCGAGTACACATGTCACATTTCTATGGCCCCTAAGATGATGTAGGCAACATTTTTGTGCAATTACTAATTCAAATATATATTGCTTTAGTCAGAGAAGTGATTCACAGTTCAGCAAATCTGGATAACAGTGTTTTGTTGTTATTCCTGACACTGCAGTTGGAAAATAAATAGCTGAAAATCCTTCAGAAAGCTTCTGAATGTTCAAAAGCTGCCCTGATGTGACCAGGAACAACCTAACCAAGGTTTCATGTTGGCTCCACTCAGCCAGTCACTATCACAACTACTGACTGTTACTGAAGGCACAAGCCATTAGAGCCACCACAACAATTTAGTTTAGGAGTGAATGACTACTCTCAAGGTCAGTCCAGTTCAAACATGCTCAGGAGAAAGACTGAAACTGGCAGCTTCTTTTTAAAAGAATGCTAACACAATCTTTCAAAACCAAAAGACACATTGAGACCATGTGTCTCAACATTGGTGATTTGTATATATTATACAGTTTGAGACATTATAGCCTACTGTGTTCCAGGATAAAAAAGGATGATGCAGTGACAGGAAGTGGCAGGTTGCTGCTGTTGTTGCGACTATAACAGCACATCAAAGGTGCAAACAAACTGACAGGCCAAGCATTTGTAGCCAACATGAGTGTTGCAATGACGCATGCAGGCTTGAATTTCAAATGTATGCAATAAACTCAAGGATGGGTAGGTTCATTCATTTCTCAATATACTGAGAAATGTTTGACAGTAGCTGTGTAATATAACTAATGCGGTATATTCTTAAAGCTGCTCTTATCAGCATTTTTGATTGGGTCAGATGACTATGTGTAATGTGAAAGGAGTTCAGTCTCATGACATGCTTTCCGACGCAGACAGCTGCTTTCAATGGAAAAGCTCTAATAAGCTCACTTTATATTAACTGCCTAGCACCAAACAGCAGACCGACAAAGTTAGCAAGTACCTGGTGAACGCAGTGGAGAAGTGGAGAACTTGAATTTGCCAGGTGGCCAGATATGCGACTTTAAATGCATGCTTATGGTGCTACGTGTCTGTCTGATGTGTAAACAGGCAACTTTTTCCTAACAAGTTTGCCACAAAAACTTTATACGGTCATAATATGTCAGTGTTGTGTTAACAGCTTGTTGTGCTGCCCTCAAGTGTCCAAAAAATCAAGCAACTTCAAACATAACATTTTTTGTAATCTATTTATAACTGGCTTTTTACACTCCTCACTTTGGTTGATGACTGGTTGATTTATCACATTATGTTAAATGGTTTTGTGTGTATCTTTCTTGTGATGTCATGTGGCCACATATTTATGGTAATCAAGTGGAAACATTGTTACATGCAGCTAAAAAGCTGTCATTATGTAGTCAAGAACATTATACATTTGTAGACTGCGACACCTTTTAAATATAACTTCTTGTGGGATTCTTTAGATGTTATCGAATAGTACAAATCCGTTTTTTCTGGTTGATGAAAACCAATATACTAATAGCTTGTTTAAAATCAATGCTTGTTGTGTTGAATAGAAAACTTACTTAATGATGACTGATTGAAGTTAATGGCTGTGTGAACACAAATCAAGTATACATGTGTTTCAGAAAAGTGAGGACTGGCACACTTCTCTGTGGACTGTGCCAGGTTTTTTGCTCTGCAGGGTTGAAACAATACAGAGATACATGTATTGTCAGTACCTAACTGTAGAAACTGCACTGCCTGTGCTGAAGTTGGAAACTGTAGCATGTTACCTAGGTGTGAACACAGTCTCTCTGGACAAACAAGGACGCCAAAGCTGTCCACACATGAATAAATACAACTAAGTGTTTTGTCAGCAGGCTAATTGTCAAAGCAGCTTTTGAGAAGGAGTGTAATTGCTATGTAATCGGAGAGCTGTCAGAAAGAACTGCTAAGCAGTCATCATCTGTATGATGATCTGCCATCTGTAGCAATGTCTGGGGGAGAGGGGAGGGGGGAGAGGGGAGGGAGAGAGAGAGCTGGACAAAAAGTGATGTGAAGCTGCTTATATTCATATTCCATCTTCAGTGGGTTTAACTATCTAAGTGTATTTACAAATCATACATTTAAGATGAATGGCAGTCTAGGATTTTCATCACATTTGAGTTGATGAATGCCTGCTATGACTCTGTAGGAGCACATTATGTATGGAGAAATGGAACGATGTCTTTTTCTATAATGCAATGATTATGTAATCCTTGAAATATTGGTTACATCCTCATTCCCCTGCAGTGAAAAAGCTTAAAAGAAATGTCTGTCTGTGATCAGATCGAAAGCCAGGAGAAGAGTGGGCAAGGCTGTGGGAGCAGTGAAGGTACTCTGGCAGGAAATATGATGGAAATCACACAGCTTCTTCTTCTTTTCCCCCCCTCAAAACTCCAAGCCCCTGGAAATTGAGAGAGTAAATCCTAGGGCAAGGTTGTTCAAATAGTCCCAAACTCCACCGGGTACAGGCCGCACCCCACCCCACCCCCGACACACAAATACACACACACACCACCACCTCACAGTGAGAAGCTGCTTTCTCTTTTTGAAGTGAAGAATACTACGACTGCCTTTAACCAGGCACAAGAGCTGTGCTGAGATGAATAGAAAACCAGGTGCTTTTTTTACTTTTTTTTTTTTTTACTATGTTTTCTGAAACTTTGCAGTGCAGAGGTGCATCCTTTCTTTAATTTAATTATTCAAAAATAAATACTGTAAGATGTAAGACTGTGGCCTCTGAGTCCTGTGATCTATTTTGATGGCGTTCTTGTGATGAACACATTTAAAATTTTCTATTGGTGAAGGGCAAGCCAATCAGAGCAAATGCCCTTTCAATTCCATTAGCAGCTGAAGCAGTCTCTTAATGGATAGTAAAATGGCACAGGACCTTTTGCAGTACTTACACAATGAATATGAAAAGGCTTTCACCGAGCTTGCCAAGCTTAGTGAGTTCAAAACGGCTTTTAATTGTGTCCCGACTCAATATTGGAACATTATACGCAGTACTCAAGGCTTGTCAATGCTTTAATAAAAAAAAGATATTTTCAGAGAAGTGAAAATCATAAAATCGGCCTAAACATCAGACTAGAAAGAAGTGGCATCGAAAAGTTCAAGAACAATGTGGTGCACTGTGAGTGACTCAGTTTGCAGACAATGATTGCCTCGGATATGGTTATTTAAGCCCAAAACATTTTAGATATCACTTATCAGAAAAAACTGTTTTGTAAGGAAACTGCATATTGTTGAGTATATTCCTTCTTATGGACATTTTTTGGTTCACTAATACAACACAGTGCACCTTCTCTTGTAATGAGCCAATGTTCAGATCACAAACTAGAGTATTAACACCAACTATAACAAAGATCTACTCCATGAAGTGTTTCTGTGAAATCACAGAGGCTTCATAAAGCATCATTTGATAGATATTGCAAGCATCATTAAGAAGTGAATGAGTCTGTCATTTCAGAAGCTGGCATGCAGTATTAATCACAAAGGTCCTTGAAAGCATGTTGCTGATGGAGATGATGACAAGCTGACGTTGAGGAATTATGCAAAGGAGGCATCGTCTTGATCTGATTTCAAAGCAAAACCCCATAAACCACACAGCTGTTTCATCTGCCTTTCCAGTCACTGAGTCTGCACATTAAAGGCCAGCTTAACTGCCTGTGTGTCTTGATGGAAGACAATGCCAAGCTTTCTTAAAGGCTCATTGTTTAGTTTGCTTATTAAAAAAAAAAACACCACACAAAGTCCAACATGTGCGAGGCAGTGGATAATCTAATTTAAAGTGCTACAGAGCCAAAAATCCATATTTTACCATGGTTTGCCCCAGTGGCTTTCAAACCTCCAACTCTGCCAGTGCAGTACACAAAGACTACACACTGAACTGCTGTGCTGCTGCTGGTGCTACATTTTGCTCACTGAGTTACATGGAATCACATTGAGGTTATCACTTATAGGCTTTCATCATAGGGAGACTGTCCAGAGTGTAAACTGTTTGTTAGAAATTGGATTCAAACCCACGCTTCAAAGCACGGCACCTTAAACCTCTCAGACATACTGACACCCACTGTGTGCAGGGAAATTGAGTACATGAGAAAACACATGGTGTCATATATTCTTAAGGGTCCATACTTTAAAAAATAAATGACCAGCATACAGTCTAGACTTTCAACTGTAATTGAGAATGCAATTAAAATGTTAATTCTAATTGAATTATTCAGACGTGTGAAGTCAACACTCACTTGATTTGTTGTTGCACAGAGCAATCATAAACAAGCCTCCTTTTGAAAAAGCAGCTCCTGCACCATTTGATCTTGACCTCTACGAAGATTAAGAGGATGAGAACAGCATGCAACTGACACAAATGTTTGCATAATGAATCACTCAAAAGTCCACACACACTCAAGTTTCACATCTAAATACTTAAAAGGGCATAACTTGGTGTTGTGTTAAATCTCAAAGGTTTAATTGACCAGTGCAGTAGGGCAGAAGCCCTTTTAGATTAGTTTTCACAGCTGTTGCTTCTTCCTCAGTATGATCTAGGACTATAAGAATAAGAGTTTCACTTCATTGCTTTACAGCTAACTCAAATGCCGCATTTTCAAGTGGGAGACCGTATTTACACCCAAAAAGCTCAGAGTGCTTTTTGCAAAGTATGCATACAGTAGGTTTAATTCAGTCCATGGGGTTTTATGTTCCCTTAGTTCATTGTGGGATTATGCTGTCAGATGTGCTGCATGTCAAATCCTCCGCCTTTTGAAGGTGTTTGGGATTTTGTGTTTTGAGAACGTTATGCTCAGACTGCGCTTTCACCTAAAACCACAGTTCATTGTGTGTTACAGTTCAAGCATGCCTTTTAACATGTTGATTCATCAGAAATTGATTCAAGATTGACAATAAAATTGTGATGGTGAGAGTGTTTGGGACTTGTTGAAACTCATCTCTGTGCTTGCTGGGCCGGCACTATTCCCATTAACTGAAACGCACCTGCGCCACATATTTTTATTGGGTTGAAATTACTGTACAGTATGCTGCATTTTCAAACTCTCAGTTCGAGCAGTGCAGCAGCAGAGCAGCCTGGGAACTAAACAAGGCCAATCAAGATGTTGACTTGCACTATATGCCAATAGATCAATATGTAGAGATGAAGACAAATGAATACCGATTTGTGCAATACCTGTCATGTATCTTTATTTGTAATGTGTAAAGGGAGGGTGGATAGTTTATTAGGATATTCTTTAGAATATGTGTGTGTTTGATAATAAGATTCTGTTAAGATTCTGAATCTGTATGCTTGCTTTATGAAAGAGGAGGATTTATTGTGTATTTAAGATGATTCTGCAGTTATTTCATTTGATTACTTGAAATAGACATAAAGCTTGTTTTGGGTCATTTTTTCATAAGAAAAATGTGTTTTCCTCAAAACTTTGAATAATTTTTAGAAGTCTTTACTTCTGGCTATCAACATTCCACTTAAATCCATTAAGATAATTTTCTGGTTTTCAGAACCCGTCTGATTGTCCCTTTACGCCTTCCTTGTCATTGTACTGTTGCACTAGTGTGTGTTGATCATATGAAATATGCGTCTGCTGGAAACTGAAGTGGAGCTTGTGGCTCCTTTGGAATGAGGCCCTGAGGTGAGGTAAAAGCAGTCAGTGTTGGTAGATAATCCACATTTCTATTAGCCTACTTAGCACTTTTCTAATAGGGCTCACAGTATAGCCCAGGAGATGAGTGAGGTGTCGTATGCATCTTCAACAACTCATGGCAGCCTTATATTTTTCAAATGCCAATACTGCAGTTGATTACAGGTAATTCATGTGTTAGGATTGAAATTGACTTTGAACAAGGTTATGTGGGGTGATGAAGGGAATATATTTGATTGGGTCTGATCAAAGTCTAATCTGGAATTAATTAATCTTTGATTGCCCTTCTGCACCAGCACTGTGCACTCTTGTCACTCTTGATTCTACTCTACACCGGTCATCTTCTATCTTTCATCATTCATCTTTGTATCTGTATATCTTTCAGTTTGTCTAGCTGTCCATAAAGATTGAACAGATGTTCTAAAAATGTATTCTGTTATAAAAGCAATACATCAATGCAAGTAATCAGTCACAAAAAAATGATTGGTTCAAACTGCCCCAGCTAAACTTAATCACAGCTGCCACTCTCCCTGCAATTAACTCCTGGAGAAGAGTTTTACTCTCTGTAATCATTCTTATTACAATATTCCTTACAGTATATTTCTGATGTATTCCTCTTTGGAATATGAAAGAAATAATATTCAGCCCTTGCAATAGCCTTCATGTACAGTAGCTTGAAGGTTTTTACCTCAAAGAGGTGGAAATCTTTTACTTGCTCCAACTGGAATACATGTTTTCTCCTATCACTGTGGAACCAAGGCTCATTTGCCTGCATTAAAGCACTTGTTTGTTTATGCGTAGAAGAGCAACAAACTGCATGCATATTAAAGGCTCTTTTCAAAACAGTGACTGGTGTCACTTTCAATGGAGTTGTTCTGTCTGACCAATAGCACAGAGCAGAGTTTGATCCATGGCTAAATCCACAAGGTTTGTATGCATGCTTGATAAAACAAAGGTTATATCATGCGCCAGAACTGACCTCCAGTGTTCAAATGCTTTAAATGTAACTCCTTTAGGCTGTATAAAAATCTATGCTGCCAATGCAAAAACAACCGCTCCTAAAAGACGCAACTGCCAGCTTTTTCAATATACTCCAAGCCTCTGTAAGGCAAGAAAGACGATACCCATTTGGGGCTCATTGGAGCAAATCAGAATTGTCAGCACTGTGGGTTTTTACCTTTTAAACAGGGAAGATGGATAGATAATCACCACATGCCATTCTGGGGGCCAATTACACAGCTTTGTGTGAAATTGGAAAACCTGTTCTCTCAGAGCTCTAATGGATGTTCTGGTCATTAGTTATTTGAGAGTCTTCTCTGGCTGTAATCAAACGTGAAACATTGCGTTAAGCGCCCATAAAAGAACAGCTGCCTCTCTAAGTGACCTTCTGTTTAAGAGAACCCAACTGTCAGCCGTGTGGCGTTTTGCGACAATTATTATGTGTGTCGCCATAAAAGCAGCTCTTATTTCCTTTCTTTTTGCAGTGGTTGCATCTCATTTTAATGTCTTGCTCTTGGTTGTATTTACTTTTCTGGGTCTGTTAGGTGGCTGTATGCCGTCATATCTTACATAAGGCAGACACATACTCTTGTTCATCTGCTGTCTCTTAAACATCCATTCGCTTGACTCTGGGTGTTCATCTTTTGATTTTGCAACTATTAAGAACATACAAAGTAATATTCTGATGTCTCTTTCCCTCTGCTTTACTTCAGGTGACCATCAATCTGGTCAGCAAGGTCCACCTCCTCTCCCACCGGCCCCGCCCCCACACAAGCAGCATCCGTCCATCACGTCCCTGAGTCGCAGCTCACTGGCCAATCAGAGGAGCCCGAGCCCGCCGCCCACAGCCGGCCTGGCGGCCGACTTGCAAAGTACGGCGGAATGCGTCCAGCTGCAGGACAGCTGGGTCCTGGGCAGCAATGTGGCCCTGGAGAGCAGGTGAGTCACCCACAAGCACCTACAACAAAGCTGGGAAATTCAGGTCCAGGGGTTTTATGAAGCCATTTTTACTGACTGAGAAAGCCAAAAGATGTGAACTAAATGAGCAGGGGCCAAGCTGCTGTTTACAATGTCAATTTTTATTTCAGTTTCAGCAATTCTTAAAGTATACTCCAAGATCTATCCTATATCTGCTTTTTATACATTTTACTTGGGAAAATCAGGGAAGGATGTAGTAGCTATAACTATATTTGTCTTATTTAATTTGCTTCATTTTGGTTACCGTAAATCTATCTGCCGATCCACTGGCCTGTTTCATATGTTTTTGCGACATCAGATGGCCCATATGCATAACATTCAGTCAGGGTTAACAGAGACTCACTCAGTCATGACTGAACCAGCATTGTGTTTGTTGTTGACAAACATGAATTAATAGCTATGCATTAATGCTTGCTCTTGTGAGGCTTCATCACACCTGTATAATTTGTAAACCTGCAAAGGTTTCAGGAAAGCACCCAATAAGTATCTGGGCAGGATGCAGTTCAGTATTAGATTGTGTGAATCTCCAGCAGTGACATTTCTTGCTGTCTGCTGAATATAAGCGCCGGTTGCTCAGTGTGTGTGTGAATCTCATGGTAGTCTATATCCTCCCAGTCACCTGGCAATAGCCGGTACTGTGGAACACCTGATGATTTTATTAATGTTTTTTTTTAGATTAGATTAGATTAGATTCAGCTAGTGCTACTTCCTCAAAAATGAGTGGATAATAAAATGATAATTCTCTCCAGTATTTAAAATATTAACGTTTGGCTGATTTTAGGCCTATTTTGAGGACTACATCTCATCAGGATAAATGATCATGCCACAAATTGTGCATGGCATAATATGGTTCCAGCTGAGTTTGATAAATATGGTCATTGTTTCTCCTCTGTGGAGAACAATGTTGCCAAGTGTTCATAGTCTTTCTTTTGCTCTTTGAATGAACCCACGATTAAGGACTGGTTACAAAATGTTATAGATCTCCCTCAGAAGGATGGTGCGTAATTAGGATGAACTATGTGAATATGAGATACCTTGCCAGTTCAAATCAAAGAAGCTATAACTTACCAGAGAACTTGGTAATCTAAATGTGTTATACCAAAATTTGCTGTGCGATATAGTACTTTGTCATAAGAGCCTTTGCCAAGTTTTCCTCCTGAAACATCAGTTGCATCTCTCTTAATCAGTGAGCAAAAAAATATCCCGACTAATGAAGTGTGGTACATTGCGCTCAGAAATGGCCTCGAGTAGACGATAGCATTCTAGCCTGATATTTCCCTGGCACACCGTACCCTTTCACAGGCTTAGATGAATGTAAACTTTGAATTTCTTCTGTGGCAGCATGGAGTAACAACTCTTATGATCTGACTGAATCAATTGGGATATGTGGTGACAGTTTCACTTTCTGGGGAAGATGCCGTGATTGAAAACTAACCGTGCAATGACCTTGAGCTGTCTTAGCCGTATCGACTAAACAATATGTGCACACCTATCATCAGACGAGGCATAAATCACTATCGCCACAGTGGACTCTAAATCAAGTGCTTGTCAGTGGGTGGGAAAAGAGGGCTGCTGCGAACCAACGGGGCCAAAAGGGAGGACCCAGTTCACCACATAATTGCAGATGTCAAGACAACCACCAGGTTGGGAAATGTAAACAGAAGCTCCAGAAAGTATTTATTAGGCTGTCTTCAGGGGGTTTTGGGCGAGCAAAGTCCTGGCACAGCATATATGTAGGTAGCCACGAGCACCGCAGGGAGGCAAATATATTTTGGCTCCTCACCATCGACATGGAATTTTATTTCTTCTGCACCACAGTACATGTGGTAATGTGCAGACAGTAAATTGTTCTGTACAAGACAGTTGATTAGAAAAAGTGTCACACATAAATCACAATGTTATGATCTTTAATGTATTTTCTGCGACCTGACCTTTTTGAAAATAAAACACTCATTTGACAGCAATTAGCAGTAATGAATTATGTGTGTGTAACCTCTCATAAAAGTGTTCAAAGCACGAGTGTGCTAATTTGACTCAATACCAACAAGCTTTCACTGTGAATAGCTTTCAGTGTACTTTTAAAGGAGTCAAGTGCTGCACTCAGTAACCAGTTCTGTAACTTTTGATCATTATTTTATTTTTAAGTGTACAAAATCACTGATCTCACTGTGATCATACTGGCAAAGCTGCGTTAAGACACAAAGTTTGATTTTGGCTCATTTACTCCTGCAGTTTAAACACACCAAACCTGTGCATCAGACAAATGAAGCCTTCTTTTACAGTTCAGAAAAAATACAAATGAAACAAGCATCAATCAGCAATGCAACTTGGATCAGGCTACAGTATGTGACAAAAACAATACTTTGTCCATACTTGAAACACAAACACAAATACAAACTTGAGTAACACAATAACTGACATACAATCAGAAATATGTCCAGATTCTATGGCAAGACAATAGATCAGGAGCTGTCCACTGATCAGTTTTCTGTTATCATGAGAAATGCTGGTTATACACATCTGATAAGTCTGTTTTATTAGTCTACTTCAGCTATACTGTATGCTGACTAAGATTACTCCGTTGATAGGGCTCAATTAGTTACTGCTTACTGTTTGCTGCTATTCTTAAGTGCAGAGGAAAAATTCATATCCTTCAAGTGTGTGAAGTACATTTTCTAAACCCTTAAGGTTTCCCTTGCTAAACGCTTGGCATCACTGAAATAGACTTGTGTGATATTTTCAATTAGAAATATTCCATTGAATTTCATTATAAAATTAATTACCATGTCCCTTAAGAGACTGATGCACATATACGGTAATTGTTCCTGAGCATTGCTTAATCCTTTGTTTAAAATAGACTATACTATAGTATGTATGAAATTTGTATTTTTGACGCCTTTATGGCCTGAGCTATACATTCTATAAGGGCTCCACTGAATAAGATGCAGGTAGGTGTCTGCTCTTGCATATGTATGTCCTTTGCAGCCCACTTCAGTGTTTTTTTTCCCCCAGTTAGATTTAATGAGATTCAGCTACAACCGTCGTTATGACATTTCAGAATGGATCTTTTGAAGGCCCGCCCAGCCACACATTCCAGTTATAAATGTACTGTCAATCTCAATTGGATTCATGTGTCAAAGAAGTCCTTCTGAAATGAAATGATGTCTCAGCTCTAAAATCATCATCTGGTACAGTGTCCCGACAGAAAATGTGTTGGAATTCTTCTCAGGGGCGAAAAAGAATAGCAGAGGTAATCCAAGCAGGATTTCTTTTGTGTGTGTACGTGTGCGCGCATGCATAGTTGTTTGTGTGGGATGCACATGTAAGTCATGAGTCAGACACCCATGCTTCAAATCAGAGGAGGAAAATTGAACTTTGTCAGGATTGCACCAGGACTGATTAGTCATGTGTAAGACACCAGCCAACTAGCCTTTTGGATTTGAAAGGAGCTTACAATGATGCTTGGTTACCTGCCAAAGTGGATGGTGGCGTAGACAAAGTGGTAATCCTCAAGATGTATTTTTTTTTCTTGTTCTTGTGTGTTTTCTTCATTTATTTTGCCAACATCTTTAGTGCCAAGCACACATTTCTGTGGTGATTCCAGAGTCCTGCAATATTCTCGTCTTATTTGAGGCTACTGTATAAACTGCTGCTGTTGGCAACATGGAGTGCATCTGTTTCAGATGATTTTTTGCATGCACATGAAAAAGCTTTCATGAACGGAGGATAAATAGCAACGAGTAATTTAGATAGTTATTCATATAAAAAGTCATTACACATTACATATTTAACCTGCAGTAGCTAAAAAACACCAGCATTTGGCTTGTAATGGAACATGTCCACACCACACTCCAAAAATCCTCTTAAATGTATGTATGTAAGAGCTGAGCTCTTCTTATGCCAAACCTAATCCAACTAGTTAAATATAATACATTCTATGTGCAAATGGTGTGAGCACTCTGAGCAGGAGACTCAAGATGGCACCACGCTGATCTCTGTGGGCAGGATGGCACAAAAAAGCTCGCCTGAAATACCATCGCATGGGTGCAGAGCTAGCTGTACGAGAATAGCACCTGCTAGCAGGCCCCCTGATGAGAGGGCAGGTGGTGATCTGGGGGAGAGCGACGGTGACGGCAGCGAGTGTGAAAACGAGCCACTGCGATGCCTGCCACATCTGTAGTCTTTTTCTTTTCTTTTTTTTTTCGTTCATGGATTATAGCGGCGTGATTATTCAAGCGCTCACCTTGAAATGCTAATGCTAACACAGAACAGCGGCTAATAGACAGATTACATATTCTGAGGGCTTCAGTTCGCATTGTTTCTAGTGTGCTCTCTCACCCCTCCAGCTGGAGCTTAGTCGTAGACAAATCCATCCACCCACTCACTGTTTAGTCTTTTGTCCTCTGTGAGGATGTTTTCAAATGTCATCCTGATGACAAGCAATGTTGTGAGAGCAGAGGAGACCGAGCTGGCTGCTGCTTTTGTGTTACAGGCTTCTCAATGGGACAGACAGGCGTGCACACAAACACACTGCGATCACACTGACACACAGCCATTCATTTGCTCTCTTTCTCTCTGTCTCACTCTTGATTGTCTCTTTTCCTTCTCTGTCTCTCTCTCTCTCTCTCTCTCTCTCTCTCTCTCTCTCTCTCTCTCTCTCTCTCTCACAGCACACTACATTGCTATCACTAGGGCTGGCTGGATTAGCATAGTAATGTGCCTTGTTGCATCACACTGGCTGTAATCAATTACAGCCGGTCATCCAGTGTGTATAGCTGCAGACATTTACACTGGTCCGCTGTTTGTTAATCATGTCCAACAGCAATTCATCTTTAGACCCCTTCAGTCCGCTCTTCAGAAAAAAAGGCAGACATGAAAAACATCAGAATTACTTTAAACGCAAAGTGCTAATAAATGTCCAGCGCAGGAATCTGTCTCGCTGACACTGGTACAAATTTCTGTTTCACTCTGATGGAAAGCAGAAGGGACATAAATGACTGACTTTCTAGCTTTAACCCACCCACGGCATGCCATATGTTTATAGTAATTATATGTGCATTTAGATTGTTCAACCAAGTAAACTATTTCATGATTTGTTTACATATGTTTTTTACTTATTTTAGAGACATTATTTCCGCTCTAACTGTTGTACAGTGTTAAAAATGCTCTGTAACACTGTACTACAGATATGCCTTTGGTGTTTTTAGTTCAGGTGTCTTTTACTTGGAGGCTGTGAAAACATTATCTAGTCATATCTTTGTATAATTTGGAGCCCAGGTAGATTTGAGACCTTTATTTAGAGGCAGAACTGTCTCCCCATCACCTCTGCAACTTGCAATAGGTAGTCACTTCCCTCAAATAGAGTACATAGCCTACACCTCCCCCACAAACACACACACATACGTGAACTCGCACGTCCACGTCCCCTTCTGTCTACCTCATTAGCTTGCATCCGCTTACACTTAACTCCCCAGATAACGCTGTCTATTTGCCTGTGTGTCTGACTACACGTCTGCCGCCTCCGACGTTGTGCAAGTTTTGACCTCAATTCATACCCAGCTGCGTATTACAGAGTCTGCCGCAGCTACAGTGCAGATTGTTCCAGATTGAAAAATCTAAACTTCTCCAGCTTGCAGATGACCGGAGCATTGTAATTCCAGCAGTGACACACTGTAACCTTTAAATGGAATCCCTGTCTGTCCATGACTGCACGTGTCAGTCGATGTATCGAGGAGCCAGACTATCCAAATCTGACATTTGTTCTTTTTAGTCAAGAATTGATCAGAGGAGGTTTCAGCCCAGAGATATCCTCATAGGAGATAGGAAATAGCTGAAATATCAGTGGCTGGGCAGAAATATGAGCAATGCATTATGGTGTAGGTTTTTGATGTGTCCTTTGTAAAGCAAGTCTGCTAAATCCATTTTACAAATGCCTGATTAACTTCCATCAGCATGTTTTTGGACCACTAAGAGTGCAAAGTACTCAGACGCCACATTCATCTTTAAGAATATTATAGTTAATGACAATGTTTCCATTAACTATAATACAGCTTCCCTAAAGCAAGTTCTGTTCCGGTCCGTGTACTGTTCCTGTCAGATAATCAGGGACACTTTGTGTCACTACATGGATTTGCAGGTCCTTAACTGCTCAGTTTCAGATTATGCACCCAATTAGCCATTCTCAAGCTCTTTTAGTGCAGATTCACAGTCGGGATTAAAAAAGCCTTTACTAAACTTACAAGCAGACTTCACAGATGCTGCACAAATAATTGATGAGCAAACACTGCTTTATCAGTTTATTGGTGTATTTAAATTAGCGGTTACCGTGGCAACCCGCTCCTCCTGGGATCTATAGAGCACATAAAAGACTGTAAAACGTTGTGTAAGACTTTTAGCAGAAAGTGGAGGATGTGACTGTGCTTCTCTGGCCCCTACTCTTCGAAATTTAACTCGTTCATGATCTCGTACACATTTTTGTTTGTTTAAACCCCTTCACTTCACCTACAGTTTGCTGTGATCTGCTCGTACCAAAATAAATGTTAAAAGCACTTTCCAGAGCAAACCTGGACAAAGTGAATTTGTAGCACTTTATTTACCCTGTGTTGAGCTGCTCTTCAACAAGCACTTAACCTGCAAAAAGACGTTGTGGTGGTGCTGGGCAGATACTCTCAGGTGTCATTTTGTGTGCGAGTGTCAAGGAGAGCATTATTCCGTTAAGTGTTGTACAACTTTTGTTATTCATTAGCACTCATCGTGTTTTACAATCAACCATTTGCTCGATTACTAAAGTAATCCTGAGGAAGACTTTTAGAATTTAGAGTTTTCTATTATCTAAAAACAAGAGATCTTCATCTACATAATAGTATTGCTTGACAATTTTTTTTGTATAAAAAATGGACAAATTCCGAAGTTCAGGGTTGTAAGAGCATTTGCAATGCATGGTCAATCTGTCCAATTTCCCTGGCCTTCCCCATAAGCCTGAAGACATTTGGGTGTTAATCTCTAAGTAGTGGCAAGAGTGGCAACAAGGCTTAATTCATTTACTTAAGAGCTTTTCATGTGGGGTTTAAAAGTTAATAGGACGATCACTCCATAGTGCATTTGATTAAACCCTCTTAATTACCCCAGGTATAATGGGCTATTAGCAAAGGCCCAGTTGTAAAAGGGCAAGTGGGAGATGATTGTTTTTATGAGGTACTTTTTGTTCACCTTTTCTAATGTCAGGATACTGAATATTAGAATACAGCCCAGTTTCTCTTGCAGTGTGATACACATGGGAGTTACTGGTAGGGGGTTTTTTTTGTTTGGTTTTTGGCTATTTGAATTTGGACTTACTTTTAGCTACTGAGGGCAGATTGAAAAGGTCGACGGGTACAAATTGGGGTCTTTTATCCAGCTAAAGAACATTTTGACAAAGACAGACACATAAAGTGTGAGTCATTGCAAAGATCAAGCCTTTGACTTCTTGGATGCTGTATTGAACCATCACTCTCTTATTTCTACAATACCTTTTCTCTTTATTCTTTTTTTCCCCCCACTGCAGGCATTTTCTTTTTAAAACGGGCACAGGAACAACACCTTTCTTTGGCGCAGCGGCCCCTGGTTACACCATGGCAACGGGGACAGTTTACTCCACACCAGCGCGCCCTTTGCCCAGAAACAGCCTGTCCAGAGGGGCTTTCAAGTTCAAGAAGTCACCTAAACATTGCTCCTGGAAGTGCACTGCCCTGATCGCTGTGGGGATAGCTGTGGTTCTGTCCATCATTCTCTGCTATTGCATAGGTAAGGCTGAGATCAGACTGTAATGAGATTTTAAAATCTAGTAATATCACATACACAAGGAGAATTATCACTGATTATCTGTTCTCAAATCACAAACAAATTACAACATTAGAAAGAAAAGTGCATGACAGAGTCTTAAGATTATTATATTAATGAGAGCTACAGCTACTATTGACTCTTTTAAACACACACATCTCCAGAGTCGGACTTGTATTGAGTCACAAAAATTTGGATGTGAGGCGTGACTCTGACTTGACTAACTTGAGCCTTGACTCCCTGAAGTCTTGACTTAACACTGAAAGAGTCTTGAAAGACATTCAAGACTCGAGATTTGATTTGAGACTTTGACAAAACAATGTAATGATGAAAGATGAACAAGACAACAGTCAGTGCTTGCATATTTAATAATTAGACCTTTGCATTGAAGGGACTTGGTCCCAGCAATGGAAGCAACTCGATTAAAATAGCTTTGGAAGGGACATGTGAAAACCTTAAACCATGCCATTTTAATTGTTAACATTCAGGCCTGAAAGTCTTTTCATCTTGAATCACAATTTCTTTTCAAAGACTTATGGGTTGATGACTTGAGCTTGCTATCAAGCCGTTGATTTGGGCCTTCCCCAAAAGACTTTTAAGATTGCTCATGTCTCTCTTTCTGTCTCAATCGTAGACTCACTCTCTCTTTTAACCCACACATTCTCCCCAGCTCTTAATCTGTATAGCTGACCACACTCATCACTTCAGGGCCACACTCTTACAAGCCTTTTATCTACAGCTGTCCTTCAAATTTGCAGGCTACATCAGCTCCATGTTAGCAATGAAAAAAGTAGTCTCTTTTCCTCCTCACGTTGGTCCAATTAGAAAGTTCAGTCCCTGATCGTGTCTGGAAGCAGTTCAGGAGGTGAACATCTCTTATCTGTAAGATAGATAACTGCTCACATTACCAGAAACTGTACTTAGACCAGAAACTTCCCCTTGATTCTCTGGCGGGGCAATTCAGGGAAAACTTTGAGGCTGGCAAGAGGAAATTTGCACATCCTACATTTGACTCTTTGTTTAGAGCCAATCTTTTGCAAGTTAACGCTATTACATGCTGACAATATGGAATATTTACATCTTAAAACAAATCAACCATCTACCAAGACAAAATTAAATATACATTAAAGATTTGGCATAAAAATACATGATGTGATGTGAGGGTGCAACAAGCTGTCCCTTGTGTGCATAAAAACCAGTAGTTTTTGTGCTAGAAGTGACTTTTTTTTTTTAAAGTTCTAGGTAAGAAAACAAGACTCCATTATCTGCAGTGCTATTAGACAATCTTTAGACATGTCATTCACCATTCAACCAGTGATATTTGGTTCCATTTGACTGCCTAGAGTGAAAGAGGCCGGCATGCCTCTTAATCTGTATGAAGTTTCATCTCTGGCAGGTGTATTTCTATCTCACTGTCTTTTCCTTTTTGCAGAAATTGCAGATGTCCTGATATGATTCAGTAGCATCTGTCTGACTAAGCCCTCAGTCAGTTCGTTCACAAAAAGACATTCCTGCCTGTTTTCCTTTGACGTAGGGCTGTGCATCATCACCACACTTCTGATCCCCAGTTCACAGAACGACAGCCAATTTATGTCCTCTGGGTTCCTTTAAAAACACAGGCAGGGAGGTTCAAATGGCCAGCACAGATGGCAACGTCAAAATGAAACCCAAGTTGAGGAGATGAACTCTTATAACAAATGAAGCAGCTCAAAACACTTGAACTTTAAAGGAGACCTTGGTCCACAAAGTCTTTGTTGTGCTAGAACCAAAACTTGCTCATTCTGTCAAACAGGAAATGCTTTTATCTCGGTCAGGAAGATAAACTAATGCTCATCCTCTCCCCATCCTTTGGGCTTTTTTTCTGTGAGAAGGCTTTCAAATTTTTTTTTTTTTTTACTGTGTGTGTCAATGCTGACTTCTTGCTAACCTTTAGAATCTTGACCACAGCAATAAACCTGTTACAGATTCATCTCTCCTCATGCCCTCCCATGTCATCCAAGCCCTTAATCTTTACACTGTGCCTGTCTCCCTGAGCGGATATATAAGTATTCATCCAGCTTGGAAGCAGGGGAAATGTGACACAGTTGTATAAGGAGAAATATGGGGTTGTTGGGAAGATCCTATAACCAGTGTTTTATTGGTGAATGGAGATGGGAGTGCTCTCTTGGAGGAGAGGTCATAAATGTGGTATATCAATATCAATATCCACAATCCCTTTATTGACTTAACTGTTTTGTTGCTTGTTGTCGTTCATGATCTCGAACCATAAAATTAGTATGGATATATACATACTTTTTATATACACACATACTTTTTATTACTGTGTAACTGTGTGTAAGAATCAGTTGCTATTTTTATTTGTACTTGACAGATCTGCTCAGTTTACAGAGGGAAAACGTGCAGAAACATTTGTTCAGCTGTTGTCACTAACAGTTCTAGCAGATTGGATTAATTTACAATATTTTCATCCCAACAATCACCAACTTGTTTAATTGTAGACCTGTCGGATGTTTGGGAATATATTTTTGGCGTGATTCCAGACTGTGTGTGCCTGGTGTTTCAGCTCTGTGTGTATGTGTATGTGTGTGTGTGTGTGTGTGTGTGTGTGTATGTGTCTGTGTGTGCATTTGTGTGTGAGTTAAACAGATGCAGCCCTCTGCCACTTGCCTCAGGTGTCTGAGAGTGTTTCCACCACTTCCTCTCGCTTTCATCCGCTGCCAATTCACCTGCCAGGTGCAATGACTCAAATAGCTACAATGTGTACTCATACTTTTCTACTTTTCTACTGTCAGTTCACACAGTCCCATTAGTACAAAGACAAATACAGGCAGACCTGCATCTGTTGTATGTACTGTACTATATTTTAACATTTTTGCTTGGTTATGTAGGTCAGGTTAAGACTAATACACCATGATATTTTAGAAACAAATAAGTTCAGATAAAAGGTTTTTTATCGAATTAATTTGAAGAATAACTCATTTGGACCTTGGCTGACCGACAACATCAGCTCCTGTAATTAAAATTAGGCAAACCTGCTGAGGTGAGGCTTTCCAGTTCCAGTTCTGCAAACTAGCTTGATTGGAAGGATTTTGGCAATTGATTAGATCGAGGGAGGCCGATCAAGACCTAGTCCAGCTTTGATGCTCTGATTGGATGCAGAAACACCATGTGAATCTTTGGAAATGTACTTTATATTGAACTGTGTAAACAATGTCCTCACTGAACATGTTTGATCAAAGTTTGATTAAAGAGAAGACAATGTACTTATTTTTTTTGACATATATAGAGAATATATTAATTAAAAGTGTCTTTAAATGGTGCATCAATTCTTTTGTGTTCTCACCTGCCCACCAAATGCGCTGACTGCCCCACCAAACCATTCCCCGGTACTACAGGGTTCTATCTTCTCAAACTCAGTGGGATTTTTGAATGCATCGATTCACCTCTAGTAAATACCCTTTACCAGATGAGAGTGAATGGTACAAGTGGCTCCACTCATCAGTGATGATTACTGATACTAATGTAATACTAATAAGAAATTCCACGAAACCCAGAATAACAGAGAGATGCACTGAACTTGCTTCAGTTTCCACAGGACCAAAAAAAACCAAACCTGTCTGGGTCGATTTTGTGTTAGAGATGTTGACATTCCATTTGAGGTTGTTGGAGACACTATCCTAGAAAACAGGCACATCTTAGCCATGCTCTGAGCTGTGAGGCTTATTTTTGAAGAGTCCCCTGGGGACATTTCTGGGGAGATGTGCAGGCAGGTTCCAGCACAAAACAATGTTTATCTCAATAATTTTGAGGCTGTTGAGCTCCAAGTTGTTATTGGCACACCATGACTCCAGATGGGCCACCTCTCTGGTAAATGGACTAATTATTCTTGGTGATGATGGCCATCGTAAGGGCATCCTTTGCATATTTTAACAGGAAATCATTTATGGTTTTTAATGCCATACGTTGCTTAACTGAATAATATGGAGGAAAAAAAGTCTGCTAGGAAGAGATTCAACATTTACCTGTAGCTTAATTAGCACTGTGTTTTGCAGGTATCCAACACCAAGAAACATGTAAACAGCCAGGATGATTTTCTGGGGTTCATGTTGCATTTTCCTGTGCAAAAGTGTTTATGCTTCTGTACACTAAATACCATGTGGATGTCAGTGCTCAAACAAACATGTTGTAAACTTACAAATTCAGCCTCCATTCATTGTCAGTGGAGATGTTCCACGGGGCAAATTTTGACTTCAGAGATTAGAGGCTAGCTTTTCCAGCTAGCACAGGAAGAGAATTGTTCATGGCTCATACATATTAATTGAACTGGCCTAGGCTGCAGGAATAACTTATGCAAATTCATAAATTGAGGGCTATTCACCTCAAAGCAATTTGTTGATGAGGTAAGTGGGGATTCAGGCCCTGGTGCAGTAAGAGCGGTGAAGAGGGGAAGGCTCTTGGTGGTTCTGTGGTTGGCCTGATACACAAGAGCCCACCGCCACACACATTTTCCTTTCTGGTGGGAAGTTGGAGATACTGGAAGATTAGAGTGCAAAGTGTTTAGCTGTGGAGAGTGCCTGGACTTATCATGTCAAATGAACGTCAATGCAAATGAACTTCTGCAATCAGGGACCAAGCCAGTCAAGATGTCTTTAGAGTCCAACTTCCACTCTAGTGCTACCATGGTCATTTGAAGTTGTGTGAAAATCTTGTAAGAAATATCGTGACAACAACAATTTGCCACAGATTCATTGTCCCAAGTGGATACATACTAATAACTGTGATGATCCCCAACTGTCTAGGGCCATCATTGAGTCAAAGTTTCCTTTTGATACTGTGATTTATAACCATATACCTGCAGAACTAATGACATGTCCTTCCTTGCTTTGTGTTTTGCCATAATTAATAAATATTAGCATGCTAAATGGCTGGACTAAGATGGTGAACCTGGGAAATATTACCTGCTTAACATTAGCATGTTAGCATTGTCACTATGAGCATGTTAGCATGCTAATGTTTTCTATCAGCTCAAAGCACCACTGTGCCTAAGTACAGCCTCACAGAGCCGCTATAAGGCTGTAGAGTCTTAATATTCTATAGACATATGCACACTATTGACTCTTCAGCTTTAAGGCAACAACCCCTTGTATGTGAGAGCACTGTGTCATTCCATGTCTTCTTTGATAAAGCATGTCTTGTCTTCTGCCAGTTAGCAAAGAGAGATTTTTTTCTCAACATTAAAATGATACATTTTCCAAAGTACTTAATGTTAATTTTCCACATAGTTTTTTTTTAAGCAAAATATTCTGCTACCTTCTTTTCTTATACATAAACATTAACCTGCTCTAATTTCATGCTGTCAATCATTTTTGCAAGAGTAGGTGTCACTATTCTTTTTTTCAGGCACAGGTCGTTTCACTTTGGGTTAATGTCCTCAGTTGATCCTTGCAAGACTCCGCTCAGGACAAAGTGTTTTCTAGGGGATTCTGGAGCCTTTCCTCCATTCAAAGCCAACTGGTTGAAGTCTAAGAAATTAAAATAATTATACAGTAAGCAGTTTGAAAAAGTTGGCATTTAAATGCAGGAACTTTACAGTTTAACTAGGCCAAGAAGAATGTTCTATATGTTTGGATTCAGTGTTGGGAAATTGTTAGGTTGCAGATTGTGTCTGTGTGTGTCTAGGTTGCCAGTGAAGTTGTACATCGGTATAGAGATTGATCTGAATCTCATTGAAGATGGAGAAGGCAGAATATTTTGAAAGCATGATATCAATAGCAACAGGGAATCTCATTGATGTAGTGAAAGAAGACCTAAACAACAGTGCACAGATCTTGCGGGTTTTTCACATTGGGTGGTACTGTAAGACTAGTTCATTCAGAATGTTTAAAAAAGTCAGACTTGTCAAAAATATTGATGGACCAGTCAGCATTAATTTCTGTTGCTGGTGATATTTCTGTTTCACTAGCAACTGAAATGGGTTCCGACACTGGGTGATGCTGGCTGAATGCACTGGGTAGCCAAACATTATCACTCAATGTTAAGTCTGTGATATTGGATTGGAATTCAAGGCTACGGGAGGACCTGTTAATTTGATCTACCAAGGACGGTGCTGTGTGTATCGAACTAAACGGATGCCAAGTTTATTCATCAGCATGCTGTAAACAAAACACGTGCTTTAAACACTGTGCCCTGTTTCTTAACAAAGCACCGATTCATACACTGTCCATACTAGATTTCAATCTCTCTTTTGGTCTCCTTCACATTTGATATTCTCTCTGGCACCACACTCACCTCTCAAGTTATTTGCTGTAGTCGATATCCATCTTCCCAGCGAGCGGCGAGTGTCGGAGAAAAGTTCCTCTCACAGATCAAATGGTCGGAAATCAAGATGCTTCCTCAGCATGTTCCCTGGCTGGTGACTTTGAAGGAGATTGGCCCTCTCGCTGTGCTCACAGAAGCACCTCAGTTTCCCAAAACAACAACACAGTTTGATTGCGTCCAGTACTGTGACAATAAAGCAAGTTAGCTGAATGAAAGCCAGACACAGTTTAGTTATGTAAGAGATCTAGAGGTGTGTTGCAACAAATTACCCTCTCACTTCCTCCTTCTGCTGTCACTGCCTGTCTAAATAAACTGCCTTACACTTTCTTGAAAGTCGTGTCGGCTCTTTCTCTATCTTACTCTTTCATACACATGTAGCTCTGTGTGCTTCTTGCTTTGTATTAAACTTGGAGAGTTTCAAACTTTTCCAGTGTATCCCGTCTGATTGTCTGGAATGAAAGCTCTGTGTCGAAATAGAGATTCTGCTCTCGTTGGTACATTACCAGTTTGTGTGGAGACACTCTGGTACCTTAATGAACAGCATTCCACAAGGAAACGTGTTAGAGCAATAGGGTTCCCAAGTATTGATTGAAATGACTTTTTCTGACCTCTATCGGTGCTGCGTTTGTACAAAAGGCAACCAAGGCAGAGTAGCCTCAAAGAACAAAATGTGAACTGAAATGTTGGAAGTTAAACTTTTTTTCTGCCTGCATTGGATCCTTCCATCGTGCTCTCCCACAGGTCCTTTGTGCTTGAGTGGCTCGATTGTTTTTGTGCAAGTATTTGTTTATTTGTTTATCCATTTCTACAAGCCCACACAGCTTTTTTGTGTATTTCACAGCAATGCACCTTTTCGGCCTCAATTGGCAGCTCCAAGAGTTGGACAACCAGCCTGCTTTTGAAAACGGAGGAGATGGGAAGACGGGGCCCACTCAGTCAAGCATAGTGACGGCTCTGGCTGCTGATGGTGAGGAAAAGACTGACATCTGAATAAACCCTATTTAACATTCAAATAAGCCTTAACATTATTAATGACAAGATTACATTCCATGTATCTTAGAAATGTATTTTGGTCATGGTTATTGGCCTTGCTTTGAATCATATGAATTAATATTCAGAAATTAATGCTTTTTAAAACAAAATGCTAATAAAAAAGGAGGTTAAAGGGGCATTAAAGCACCAAAATACAAATAAATTAAATGAAGTAAAGGTTGAAATTATGTTTAAGACAAATTGCAACAGCAAACCATTTCGCTTGAATGTGAATGACAGAATGAAATGTTAGGTACTTGATGCACAGTCAGCCTTTATAGTTTGATATCTTTCACCTTCTGAATATTAATTGACTGATTCCAGACAGCTTTGTACTGCCTAATCATAATCTTGGACTATTGAGTATTCCACAACAAGCAGGCAGGTGATCTCAGCTCACCTTTACAGCAAAAGCCACCAAATTAATCTTTAAGCACACTGAGGTATTTAGAATGCACAACCACGAAAGCATTAATTGAGTTGAGTAGGCCAGGCAAAAACTCAATTGTTTAAACTCTGCTAGATTTAAATCCTCATAAGTACTGCTAATTAAGATAGCATGAGGCAGGTTTTGGACTGTTTAAAGGCAATCAATAGCCAGCAATTATTCCCCCAGAGGTCAACTTGGCTTCCAGTCTACACTTTGACTGAAGCTAAAGTAGCAGACAATGGCCTTATTACACACACAACAAACACTGAGGGATGCAAATAATGGAGCACTGACACAAACAGGTACACTTACAGCTACAGTATACACAGGTCCACACACTGAAGCACTTTTTACGAGAGGCAGAAGCAAAGGTTGAGTTGTAACAATGATGCAGGACAACTCTGCATCACACACCTGGCAAGTCATTGCCACAGTAAATTTTAAAAGAGCACAGCTGCGTTCCTTCTAAAAAAGAGCTTTAGACCACAAGGACTACTTTACAGATTTCTCTCAACAATAAAATCTATTCTTGTAATAGAACCTTGCAGAATACAGTTTTTCATGTGAGCATGAGTCATTAAAACTGGCCATCTCTCAATCTTTGGCACTGTAAGAACACAGTTTAAGGACATTCATTCGCAAAATTGTTTTGATTTGCTGTTATTGCTCTGGCAAGGTAACACTCAGTATATCTGATAGATTCCATTTAGACCTTATCTGAGATGAAGCTTTACTTTATGAGTCACCGGGACCAGAGAAAAGAAGGAAGATGTGGCCTGTTAGAGTATTATAAAAAGCCAATTATATCTGGTAATTTTTTTTCAGTGAGCATCATGGACCACGGGGAACCATTACTTTTAATCCTGTCTTGCTTGGTCACCGCTCATTTAGAAAATATATGACTATGTTATTGTTAACTTTCTGTTTGAGTAAAATTACACTGGAAAGCAGCATTTATTGAAATCTGAAGATCGAAAACACAAAAACAGAGATTGTATTTTAGATGTGGCTGTGAAGGTTTCAGCTGATGGCCTGAAAGGCTCTATGAGGACTGATTTATACCATGCCACATTCACTGTGCTGTTTTAATTCTGTAATTTGGGTGGGGGTGTGTTTCTGTCTTCTAGGAAGAACTAGCGTGCTTCATCAGGAGAACAACTCCATCGATACTGGACAGGTCGACATAGGGAAGAGGGTGGGGCAGAGCATTCCACCAGGGGTGTTCTGGCGTTCTCAACTAAACATGGAGCAACCACGCTTCCTTAAGTTCAACATCTCGGTACAGAAGAACGCACTGATTGGAGTCTATGGACGAAAGGGTCTTGCACCGTCTCACACTCAGGTAAAGAAAAAATGAATTAATGATTGACAGAGAATTTTAAAAAACGAGCAGAAACACACAGAAGGGGGCGGGGGGTGGGGGGGGGTTTGCATAAGAATTCAATATGAAAAGATAAATTAATATAGTGTCCAAAAATAATGACAATGACTATAAGTCAAGTTATATGAAGAACTTTAAAGTTTAGATTCAGTGAAGTCCAGGAAGGGACACTGCATTCTTTCAAATGTGTTGGCAGTACCATGAAATATGAACCTGAGCATCTCTAGTTTTATGTGCTGTATAGCATCTCTTAACCATAAATTGTAACTGGGGGGCTGTGAGTTTTTCCAGTTTATGAGAACTAACCTGCGTGCTAATAACATTTTAAAGGTTGCAACTTTGTAATTAGCTCCTCTTAGAGGGATATGCTCTCCCGGGATGCTAAATATTTCAATTAGGATCAGGTTCTATCACCTGCTTTAAAACATCTGGTAAAGCATTTTATGTACCTTTTTTATAAGAAAAGAAAAAAGTTGCATTAATAAGCAAGAAAATACATGTTTTCTTAATTAAATATGCTCAGGGGTTTTGCTATTTTAGCCTTACCTGATCTGGTATGACCAGTAGCTTATGGTGGTTACTATTAGCTAAATTAAGCAAATGTAGATACATATTGTTGTCTAACGCACATTACTGAATCAGGTGACCGGTGTTAAGTCCCTGGTCTTTTGCCACCATTAGCATACTTATTTAAATTCTTTTTTAAATCCAACCTTTGCCCCTACTATCAAATCAATCCGCTTTTCCATTTAATTAACTTGAAAATGATTTATTATGTCCTGCCCAATATCCTGTTTCTGCAGGAATTAGATCAACATATTTAGCCCCAGATGTGATGGTGAGTGTGTTACATGTAAGTTCAATATTAATTTTCTTTTCTTTTCTTTTCTCTTCTTTTTCTCTGTTTTGGTCTCCACCAACTCCTGGGGGAAATATCTGGCTTGTTAGCTGCTAAATGCTTCACAATCCTTACCATGTATTCGCTAACCTTGTCTGTCTGCCATTTGGTGCTGGGCAGGTAGTGTACAGTGTTTTAGCTGCCTGCTGTGTCTGGATTTGACCTTGGTGAGAGCGGTAGGACTGAACCAAAACTAAACATCTAAAACAGGGTGCAATGCTCCATAGAGTGTAGGGGAACTGAAGAGTTAGTTATAGTGCTTAATCTCTGGGGGTTAATCATTACACGCTAACATTAAACATAGCCATGTGATCAGTTGTTAATGAATGAATCATTACAGCAGCTTTAAGAATGTAAAGAAGCTGTTTCACTGTCTTAAAGCAGAATTAAAGCTGTACATTTAAGTTAAAAAAAAAAACCAAAAAACTATATCAAATATGTAAATACATATGATTAAATAGGGTTCTATATTTACCCTTTTGAAATCCCGTATTTAAATTCTGGACATGATTGCATTTGCAAATTAGAACTGGTAGTTTCAGTTTTCTCCACTTATTTTAGATTTGTCTGTGTGTGGGCATGCATGTCTTTCACTTCCACTAGATGTCTTGCCATTTGCAAATTGAAGTGTTTCCAAAACGTCTGACGTATCACTTGAATGACATTTCTCGGCATCCGAATGTCCAATGTCTGGTGATGGTGATGGAGGCACTCAGACAATGGCTATTTTCCACCACACTTGACTGCAAAAGCTCTTAGCTTCACCTTCTTGACATTCTCTCTTAGCCAAGATGGGCTTCACTCAAGTGTAGACAGTTAGGGCCACTCTTTGATGGAAGAAAGTCCGATGCGAGTGACAACAGGTGAGCTGAATTGCACTTTCAAGGTGAAAAAAGGAAGCCCAACAAAATCAAAGACCAAAGGGTACTAATTAACAAGACACTACTTTTGTGTCTCGGGCAATTGTTGCACAGACACACTCAAGCTTGTCAATGCTGGACACTGTGTCCATTGTGACCACTTCTAAATTACATACTGTTCAGGGACCAGGGGCACAAATCAATGCATTTACTTAACTGAGCATGAAAGACCCCAATGAGAGATATTGACTGTTTGTCGTATTCACAGCTTGGAAGACAAGACAACATTTAAGTGACACAGCCTTTCCAACTTTCTCACATATAGACTTCCTCCATCTGTTATTGAGTGTCTGTCTGCACTGATACGAACCAAACAAGTCAGAAGAAACAAACTTTTGTATTTTTCTTTTCGTTAAAGAAGTTTCACTCAGTGGTTATCCAGTGTCAGACTAGGTTTACTCAATCTAAAGGCTGAAGAATGTACAACCTCTGTGCGCTCCTCCTCTGTCTGTGGGCCATCCGGCAGTCTCTCCACGCATGATCTCCTGCCTGTTATTCATCAGGTATTGTTGCATTGAGATGAGTTAGGGGGGCTTTCACACCGGCTAATCGAGATGTATGCACTTATTTTATTACTTCCCCCTCAAGCCAACAACACAAAGAAGTCAACTTCCGCCAGGTTAATATCCCTCCCCTGCCCCCACACTCTGCTCAAAAGGGTTTAAATCACAGTGTTGGCTTCACCTGCCCCTTGCTTAATGCTCTCTTTCCTTTTGTTTGTAAGTCAACTGAAAGGTTGCGTGGGTCTATGTTTGTCACATTCCTGAGCTAAATCCTGTTTTAATGTATTTTCTTGTCCCCTTCTTTCAATTATTTCGATGTCCATTGTGTTTCTATGGCTGGATGTTGTGCACATACTGATTTAAAGCCGCATTAATTAATTTTTGGCCACTGGACAGAGAAGAACTCAAAAACAAGATGACAGATATGGAGTGCAGACATATGACCAGCTTATTAAGTTGTTTTGGGTGAAGCGTTAGCACATAGTTGCAGATTTACACATCAAACAGAGAGAGAGAGCAACATCAATAATTTGTGTTTCTGGCCAGTTCAACGTTTACTATTCTTTAAGCTCTGGTTTGGTCTCAAAATATCTGTCTGTTTAGGAACTAGAACTTACTACTTGTATAAAGTGATAATAAAAAATAAAAAAAAACAGCTTTTTGCTACTTCTGGAATTGGGGTTGGTGAGGGGTTGCTTTGGTTTCATTGTCGGCCATGAAACCAATACAATGATCTGAAAGAGGCTAAAAAGCTCAATAGAGCTGCAGATTTAGGTTGACATTGGGTTTTAGATAAAAAATTATATTATACATTGTCATTTGATGTAATACTAGCATTCAACAATCTTGAATTTTTCAATTGTTATTGGTAGTATTGTGACATTTAGACGGCTCAATTCCTATTTCTTGTTTTAAAGTTTTATGAGTAAAAAACGCAAAAAAATTCTGGAATTGTCCAATATTTTATTATTATACCCCCCAACCCCCCCCCCCCTTTCCCCTCTCTTCCCGTTTTATTACCAGATGCATGTTTAGAGCTGCTCTTGTCATGTGAGCACAGTGATTATTGTCAACTACAGTGTAATGGGTCCTCCTGCTGCTGTTGATTTTAGGGAACATTACATTTAGGTAACAATCATTCTAAGCCACGTGTGTTTTAAAAACAGCTGGTATTAAAATGATATGCTCCTTATTTAAAAATGTCTGAAATGTAAATTTAAAAAACTCAACTATGTCTCAGACGAGAATCGATGGCTTCATCAAAGCTCTCTGCAAATGGCCCCATCATTGCATTTAAATCAAAGCTCTTCTAAAAACCGACTGCAGTGCCAATCTGTATGCATCACACTCCTAAGCAGCCCACAGACCCCCTGACTCTTCACTATAGGCTCCGTACAACTGTGTAGCTAACAACTACTTTAGCCAGGGGATCTGTCTGCAACTGCTGTGCTCCTCTGTTTGAGGATGGCTGGTATGTGTTACACTGTTTTCTTCTGCATTGCTCTGTACCCCACAGCTTCAGTCAAAATGAGTTTCAGGTGTTGAGCAGGTGCAGTGAGAGCAGATGCACCACTTTACTCGATTCACTTGGCAGGAATGACTCATTACTCCGTGTTTACCCTGTAAATCAATGGTAGTTGATAAAAAAAACAACTGACTGTTATGCTGCATTCTCAACATATAGGAATATTGAAAAGAAAAATAAGTCTGTGGCATACCATGTTACATTTATTTTTATATATACCCTGTATGTACTGTATACTGTACATCCATTTGTTTCTGACCTTACCAACAAGGACATATACGCTTTGAATTGACTGCAGATATATGTTCAATTCAATCCAATTTACTGAGTTCTAGGTGCATAAATTACAATAATACATTTAAAATATATCAAAAGTAGTAACAGTTTTCAGATTCTGTTGATCAGGTGTACAAAAGATGTATAGACTTCTTCAAAGAAGAAAATATGTCATTTTTGCTTAGTTTATCCTTTCGTTTGTATTTTGAATAACTCTGAATTTTAAGTATCTACATCTACACAGTAAATTATCATTGTTAATTTAAAAGATTATGATAAACACAATGCCAGAGTGTCTTTAAGTGCACTCCCTTCAGAGTTAACAATATATTTTTGGAATATTTTTGAGCATTTGCCCCAGAGCCATATCAGCTCTATCAGTACACAAACAACTCTCCACACATCTATCAACTCCAAATAACTGTCACTGAAAAAATCAACATTTATTTAACTGGAATATTTGCTGTGTACACAAACCCTGTTCTGGTTGTGTCTTGCATTATGACTTTGAAGAGTTCTTCTCAGACTGATGAAATCACTAGAGGAGTTGCATACAAAGCATCCAGTAGAAAGAAATATAAACTTTTTGAAGTCTCTCACCTCTTTACTTCCTGATTTAATTAGACCGACATTAAAATAACAATCATCTGCATCTGTCGGAATCTGTTTTGTAGTATGACTTTGTGGAGCTGTTGGATGGCAGCCGGCTTATTGCCAAAGAGCATCGGAGTCTGAGCGAACCAGAGCTGAGGGCCCGGCTGGATCACCCGGTCACCGTCCACCAAGCCGGTTTCATCCAGTACCTGGACTCCGGGGTGTGGCACCTGGCGTTTTATAATGATGGACGCAACGTGGAGGCGGTGTCCTATAACACCATCATCCAGGGTACGAGGACTCACATCTGCTGCAATGGCTGCTGAGTGTGATTGGAATGATGTGTAATGACATGTTTGGAAGACTTTAATTTCTTTAAACAGCTGCGCCTGCATGAACAAACAGTAAAGTTGTTGGAAATTCAGGCTGCCACACAAACAAGCTGAGCTTTTTAAACTTTAAGCCACCTAAGAGGCAGTACTAGGGTTTCATCGGAGGGTAGTGGATTATTCTGCTCAACACTATAATATGAAACCATACACGGCATTGATCCTTCTCTCCTAACAACCTCTTCAGTGTTCTGAAGTCTGTGAAATTTCCTTGTGGGTTTTGAGGTAGAAAAAACACTAAGGTTGAGTTAACGTTTTTCTTTTTCTATTTCCTTCGGGGAATTCCATTGATCTGGCCCTACAAATACGAAGGTATTGATGTGTGAGGTCAAAATTGCCTGGGTCCGACACAGGCTCAATGAACATCCAATACAAGCCAGAGTAATAACAAAAAACTTTTGCCCTCTTAACGCCGATCAAAATGAGGGTCCTGGTCTTTTGGGGGTACCCTTTATGAGCGATGGTCTGTTGAATGAACACAAGATCTGTCTGTCGGAAATGTCAGATTAACTTGAACTGAGACAGGATTTGAGCTGTGAACACTCAAGAGATTGCATAGCTTGTATGGGCATGATCAGCCATTCAAGGGGTTGAGGGGGAAGAATGATGCAGTGGAGGAGACGGGAGGAAAGGAAAATGTGTCGTGGAAATGGAATTATTTGGTGTCTTTTAAAATGCCTGTGTGGCTTCTACTTAACATGGCTTAGATGGGAACAGTTGGGCTGCAGTATACACGTTATGGAGGCTTAGACCTTAGTGGGACATGGACAAATAGCTGTAAATGTATGCTGTGCTTGATACAAGTACTGCAGATAAGGAATGGTTAGAAAGCCTAGATTCATGAAGGGGGGAAAGAGAAAAGTTAGTATCTTGGTTGTCTTGCAGTATTTCTTAAACTGAATCGTTGTCAAATGTTATATTAAGGGGGGATTTCAGATATTCTCTAATATGACAATGTGATGAGTTATTAATAGTTGGACTTGCTCACTGCTGTACCCACAGAATCTGTCACAGAGTGCACACACAACTGTTATGGGAACGGAGAGTGTGTGGCAGGATCCTGTCACTGCTTCCCAGGATTCATAGGGCCGTACTGTTCCAGAGGTAATTATTAAGCTCATATATTACTCTTATTCATTCAGCACATGATTTTAAGGGTCACTTTTTAAGGGTCACTTACCCCAAATAAATACACACATAATGGAATTTTGTTTATGGTGCTCAAAGCATTGGGAAAATAAATATAACTGTGTCTCGTACAACTGCACAAATGACCGTTGTTGTTTTTATGCTCTGGTTTTTGTACAGATTAAATGAAAGAGAAATAATGTGTTTATTGGTTTAGCTTTAGAGGTGCCTGGAGGTCGAGTTTGTTACCGTTGCGATTATATTTTTACATTTTACAATTTGGAGATCTTGGTTATCTTTCCTCAGCTGCCTGTCCGGTCCTGTGCAGCGGTAATGGCCAGTACACCAGGGGGCGCTGTCAGTGCTACAGTGGCTGGAAGGGCACGGAGTGTGACATTCCTGCCTCCCAGTGTATCGATCCTCAGTGTGGTGGACATGGACTGTGCGTGGCAGGAAACTGTGTGTGCAACACCGGCCACAAAGGAACCAACTGTGAACAAGGTAAATGGGGATGGGGGGGGGGGGGATAAATAAAAGGCTCTTCCCATTGGATTGGAAGCAGCAAGATGCAACATAATTCTGTGTGAAGCTCCGGGAAAATCGACACAGTCCATTGGTGAAACAATCGGTGTTTTCAACTCCACTGAGCGGATAATGCTTTGGTTGTTGTTATCGATACCATGTGTATAAATTAACTCCCTCTAAGTGTTTAGACCACATGAGGGTACAAGCAGGAACAGATTGTGCAGCGCTCGTTGATGCAGTCACCTATTGGAATGCTCCACAGTTGAAGACACCTGTTAAAATCAATCCATCAATGGCATCTGTTCCTCCCTTTATTGAGAAAGTGCTTCTCCTTTGTCTTTCTTGTCAATCTTTTCTATCTCCCCCTTCCCTTCAGTGCATTTAACTTTATTGACCCCCATGCAGACAAAAGACAATTATCAGCTCAGATTCACACATGCGGTTAACCTTACATGTAAAAAGCAATTGAGTTCACTAAATGAATGCACTGAGGTTTTCTTTCAAGTCAAACAATATGGGATGGAAACATAGATAGCAGAACATAGCATTTGTAGTTTTAAGCTTGTATGTTAAACGCACCGATGTGATGAATTGGTTCAGAAAAATTATCAATATCAGTGTCCACGTATATATGGAAATGCACAGAGCAAACGACTCCAGAGGAAGCTGTTGTGACGCTGCAAATGATCCCTTGTTAGTAATGGGTTGATTATATTGTTCATAATTGCCAATTATTAACCTAGATCAGCATGTTGATCTGCAAATTGTTAATAGTAATTGATTATATCTGTCTAGACACTAATTGTGCTCCTTTTCCTAGTGCATATAATGGAGCATAATTATGCTGTCAGTATATTGGGAGTACCCTATAATATACTGCAGAGGAGCTAGTTGAACATAGGGTGGGAAATTACTACCAGCCACCACTAAACACTGCAAGACTTTCAGCTGTGGCTCACCAGCCATCATCAGGCACTAGAGCACTTCCACTCACTCACACAAAATATTCTTTTGGCTGGTAGCACAGTCAAAGTGGCCTGAGTAAATAAGTAGGTTTGATATCCTGTCTAGAAGTGGTAAACTAACACCGCTCTCGTCCTCCTTGTGTGTCCTAAGTGGACTGTGTGGACCCAATGTGCTCCAGTCACGGAGCCTGTCATCACGGCGAGTGCCACTGTAACCCAGGCTGGGGAGGGATCAGCTGCGAGATCCTGAAGAGCACGTGTCCAGAGCAGTGCTCCAGTCACGGCACCTTCAACACAGACTCTGGAACCTGTGTCTGCGAGGCCAACTGGACAGGGGCCGACTGCTCCATAGGTCAGAACACGTTTTACTTTCTTTTCAGTTATTTATATTATTGATTAATCTGCCAATTCAATTACCTTCAGACTTTCCTAAATTCTGAGTTGACATCTTTAAATTGCTTGTTTTGTCCCAAACTCAAACCCAAATATATTAAATTAACAATCCCACATGACAAAGAAAAGCAACAAATCTTCACATTTGAGAAGCTGCAACTACGTAATGTTTGTTTTTTTTATTTAAAAAAACACTCAAATGATTAATGCAGTAGCAAAATAGATGCAGGTTCATTTTCCTTCAACTGACTAATGGATTAATCAACCTATTGTTTCAGCTGTAGTGTGATTATAAGTATTCTGATGGCATAAGTTCTTGTTTATAGAAACATTTCTTTTTTTTATGCTACCGCTGAGGCAGCCAAAGTCTACACTTTGGCTTTAAAATAATTAAAAGGCATATTATTCTAATTACAGTTGTAATCTGCAAGGTCTTTTATTTCTTTAATTCATTTATTGATACCATCTGTGCAGTGTTATTTGTACTGTACTAACAAATTCTGCAAACAGTGAAGTCAGTTCTATAATGTCTTTTTACTGTTTGCGTGGATAGTGTTTGAGTTTCTCTAACAAGTAATTGGCACCAAATTCTTTCTGTATTTATTTCCAATAAACTCCCCCCCTTGCTGTGCACAGACACTGCAAACACCAGGTGTCCGCAACAGCAGATGTAAAGACATTATTAACAGGCTGTAGGCTGAAATAAAAGCTCTATCTTATACAGTACATTGTGTTAAGAAACTTAAGGTAGTTATTCAGCTTTTGAATGAAAGAAAACAATCAATTTGATATATGCTTCAATCTGTAATTATTTTTTAAAAATCACAATTTTAGGTAATTATTTATCTTTTTGAAATATCATTTAGAGAACATTCAGAGAACAATTTGTTTTCCCTGATTTATAGGTCACACTTTGAAGTAAATAATATAGACAGTCAAATCTGTATCTTTTAGCTTTTTCCAAACTATTAATTGAAAAATTTGGATTTGCTTCAAAGATGATGAATCCTGACATGTCATCTCATGAGCTATGTGAACATGTTACAGTACTGTCAGGCTGTGTTTTATGAGCTCTGTCTTACATCTCTCCTATATCCCCTTCAGTAAAGCTTTACTTTGGTGTGATGGGTCAAATTATAGGAGACCAGTATATATTATTACTAATAAAAGAAATCCACAATGCAAAATTATTCTTATATACTTATGTAGTTTTTAACCTGGGGCCTATTTGAACAAGTTTTTGGGTCAAAATGACTAATATTTACCAGTAGGTTTGGAATTGGTCCAGTAGATCGCCCAGCATCCGTGAACGGGCTGCAATGGCTGCGATGTAAACCTTGCGGGCAATTGCACCTGTGATATGTATGTCCACTAAAAGTGCTTGTTTTTGCCAGTGACAGGCATAGACTGTTATTCTAAGTGTCTGACAACATTATGGAAAGGATCCCTGCTGAGACAGACTGTTTGTTAAACTGTTCTCTCCAACTCTGACTCATGTTTCCTCCATTGTTTTCCTGTAACAACTCAACCTCAAGATTTCAGTGCGAGACTTTTCCTTGAGTGGGGCCTCTTTTACTCAACGGTCTATCTTGAAATAACAGTCTGAGCCTGTCTTTGGCAAAAACAAGCACTTTTAGTGGACGTACTTGTGTACTACACAGGAGCAGTTAACTGCAAGGATTATGTTGCAGCTATTGCGGCACATTCACAGATGCCAATGGGGGCAATCTTCTAGACCAATTCCAAAACTTTTGGTAAGTATTAGTCATTTTGACCACAACATGTGTTAAAATATGCAATTTGATTAATCAATCCATGTGAGAACAGCAACAAATTTTTTTTTTTTTGTAGAACATGCTGAAATGCCTCAAAAAGCCCCAATTCTTTTTCAAGTAGGAGTAAGAAAGTAAACTGAACCCTTTACTGATAACAAACCTTGAAAAAACAAGCCTTCACGGGTATGAGGAGACAGATGTTGACATCTGATAGCCAGGAGTCACTCATGCTCACTCAAGTGTTGTATAACAAAGCTCATTCTGGACTGCTGCTCATATTTAGTTCATGCATGTTGCATTTATAATATGTTCACCAGAGAAGTTAGATTGAAAAACAAAGCCTGTGATTTTGGATTTAATCAAAACAGATTTTTCAAATCCATGTGACAATTGTTAGATGTTTTAATTGACTTGCAGATTAGTAGTTTGAACCTAAATGAACAAATTACAAACAACCTGTAGGCGTGATCATAACCTTAAAGTTTGATAATCAACAATTGCTTTTGCACGTGTTGGTTCAAACAAGAGCATATGTTAACAACAAAGCTTTGGCTCCACACATACACGTGTGAGACCAAGCATATGTTGTTTTTGAAATTTAACACAAATGTGTGTTGTTGTAAAATAGACGTATACATTTGTTTAGAACCTATATTGTAAAGCAGCTTCAGGTTTTTTTTAAAGGAGAGGAGACAATCGTATATTCTCATCTGGTCACAGCAGGGCTTACTTCATTTGTTACCAGCTTTGTATTCAGAGGGTTTGTCTTTCGACACAGGTAGGTGACATGTTAGTTCAAAGGCTGGCCCCTCCCATCTGTTATCTGTGCTTGAGGTTCAGGTGATGTATGCGCTGTTTCCGCCCACAGAATAGACTCATTCTCTGTGTGTTAAACACAGAGAAAAACGCAATGGCCATACTGAGTCCAACAATTAAAAGCAGAAATTGCAGTTTGTTTCTGTCAGTATACAAGTGATGGTGCATTTTCAATGATAGATGGGTGCTCAGACCTTTTGAAACAGCATCCAGCCAGGATTTTGTTTCTGTTTGTGTCTCCCTTTATTTTCTTTTTAAAAGAGAGGTAATTTGTTATTCTGTTAAAGTTTGCAAAATTCCAGACACAGTCCTCTTAGTAAGCAAGATATCTCAGGCCTGCCAATAATGGAATTGACGAGGCTAGCCTTGGCGCAGTCCAAACGTTATGGAGTTTACCCACCTGGCTGGGTGGAGAATTCCTTCTAAATTAATGCTGAGATTCCTCTTCAATTAAATAAACTTTAATTAACAAGCAAGTAGCATGGATCGACCGCCCACAACCCCTATCCAGCTCAAGTCAGGGGCATGTTAAAGGCAGATAAACACTTTTGCGCTAATGAAAAATTGATTGCATAGATTCTATGGGAAGGAGGTATCCCTTTGGAATCGAATGACTCCCCTCCAGAGGCATGCTTAATATTCTACAGTGTTGGCTCGACTTAATCAGACTCATCCAAGGTCTCTCAATCGAAGAAAAACTCTATTCAGAGAGCTGGAAACAGACAGCTAAAAGGGCCTCACTAAAGGCTAGGGTGGGTTAGGCAGTGGGGGTAGATTGGCTTAAAAAAGTATAAATAAATAAAAATACATGAACAAAATTAGTAGATATTTAATCCATGACTTATTCCATTTTAGGCAGCAAAATGAAGTCTCTTGGCAAATGTTCTTTCCCTGCAAGCAAGTTTTTAAAAAGTCATAAACTTATATATATTTCCTGGAGCATCTAGTCACTTAGAACCTGAGGACATACTTGAGTTACTTTCCTCTAGCACACTGACGGCTATTGTCAGTAATGGGAAGCTTTATTGCTCTTATGTTCAAAAGCTTTAAAAGAAGCTCTTGGTTCCAGTAAATGAACATTTCTTATTCTGTCACAAGAGCAGCCACTGCAGCTTACTGAGCGTTTGCTGTAGCCCGTTGCAGACTGACTTCTTTACCACCCATGGATTCAATCTATAGTTTTTTACTTTTCTGAAGATAACACAGATTAATAACAGCTGCTCTGCTTTTTCTGATGCCCCATACTTCAAGAAAGCATAACATCTCTGAGTCCAGATATAAGAACCTGCTTAAATCCATGCAAATGAGTTTCCAGAAAATGTAAAACATGAAAAGTGATTGGTTTTGGAGGTTTTTAGATGCACAAAGTAATGGCAGAGCTTTACTGACATTGTGCTCTGAAATCATGGAGAAATACAGTGGTCTATGAAATTACTGGAGTCTTGGATGAAAAATAAATTGTTGTGGCTGCAGAAACAAAAATGACAATAATAACCTGTTTTGCTCTTGTCTGGGCATGGAAAATATTCCACTGTAATTATTCAGAGAAATACTTGTATGTTGTGTGATAAGCTTTGATGTAAAAAAAAAAAAAAAAAGTTGTTACACTGATTGTATCCATTTGGTGATTAAAGAATGTGTTGATGAGTAATTTTACATAAAATAGATGTAAACTGAATCACATAACAATGCACAGTGTGTTGATTTTCAATGTTCTGTTTAAAGTGTCTCTTCCTTGTGCCTTCTAACATGCTCTCATTATGGTTTTAATACAAGCTGACAGTACTGTGTTGTATTGTGTAGAAGATTATAGATTAAATACCAAGCACTGAGAATGTAAGGAACTTTATTATCTCCTGAACCCATAAAAGTAATAGCCCTGTATATCACGATTAACTTAATACTTTTTAGAAGATTTATCTTCTTTTGTTAAATCTTTTTTTTTTCTTTCTCAACTGTCCATTATGTATTTTGGCAGCCAAAGAAAAGTTGATTCTAGATTCTGTTTCAGTGTTCTGACATGTTGTAACTACATATCCAGCTTTAGACACATTTAAAAAAAGAATTGTGTACATGACAAGTACATTGAGCTCCACAAAGAAATAGAAAGCAGTAAAGTCCTCATATTTTCCCATCTAAAATAATGCTTCTTACAATATCCTTTAATGGACTGCAGTCATTTTGAGTCTCTTTAGATGAAATATTGTCAGACATTGCAGCTTTTTTTAAAGCATTTGCCTTTACACTTTCAGAACACATTTCTCAGGAATAGTGTTTAAAAACATCTTGTTTACAATAAAACCTATTGGCCCACTTTAACCGATGGAGCCAAGACTTCTCAGCATACATCAGAGCATTGTTCAGCACTTGCAGATGCATCTTCACCAAAAACAAAAAAACACCAGCACAGAAATGAAAAAGGGTCTTTTCACAGAAGAGACGTTCAATGTCTCCATGTCTTTTTCTTTTGTGACAGAGGTGTGTGTTGTGGACTGTGGTCCCCACGGCTCGTGCATCAGTGGTGTGTGTCACTGCGAGGAAGGCTGGACAGGACCAGAATGTGAGCAGAGGGACTGTCACCCACGTTGCATCGACCACGGAGTCTGCCGAGAGGGCAAGTGTGACTGCCACCAGGGCTGGACGGGTGAACACTGCACCATCGGTGAGCCACTGTGACACATAGAGCACTGAACACCTACACACACTTGACAGAAGGGCACGGACTACAGAGGAAATTCATTTATGGTCAAGCTTAAAAGGGCAGCTGTGGAGTGTGAATGTCAGTATTTTCAGAGCAGTTTCAAGCAGATCATGATACACTTCTGTTGCTGCCTACCTACTCCAAACATGGACCTTTGATGAAGTAGTGATAAGTACCTTTTGATGATATGTTCAGAGTTTACTGTAGAAGTACAGTGAACTGCTGTGTTTCTTGCAGTTCAATTTCCAAAGATCTCGTAATCACACATTGTGGCCAGGATCTTCATCCTTTTCTTCATCATTTTTCAGTTTTTCTGAATGTTGGTCAGCCGCAGTCATTGGTGGAAAGTAACTAAGAACATTTACTTAAGTACTGTATTTAAGTAAAATTTTGAGGTACTTGTACTCTTACTTTATACTCCTCCTACACCAGATTTCAGAGGGAAATATTGTACTTTTTACTCTTTTTACTTTTTCATGTCATAATTTAATTAAAGGATTTTTATTTTAACGGAATATATTTATGTTGTTGCTATTTTTACTCAAGGATTAGCCGTTGTGATTATTACTTAAGATTTAGCAGTTCAATGATTTCAGTTTTTTTTTGCAAGCAAATGCCAGTTGCTGCTCCTCTAGAAGCATCACCTCCTGTTCAGCTGCGAGTTTTTCTTAGGCAGACCTACCTAACACCAGACATTGTGGTGGTAAATGTTGAGGCTTGAATGAGTTAAACCAATATATAATTGTGGCAATATAGATAATCTATACAAAAATTGCCATTGGCAGCAATGTACTTGCTTATAGCACTTGTGATTTATCACCAGCCCTTACAAGTTTGAAGAGACATCTTGTTGTTTTTAATCATGGTTCTATGCACTTTATGTAAAGCTCTTATTTGGAAGTCGCTTTGGATAAAAGCGTCTGCTAAATGCCTAAATGTAATGTAATGTTATATCAAAATGTTGGAAATTGAATGAAACTGTGAAGCGTCTCTCCCACTGAAAAGAAATGAGAAAACTTTATATGTCCTCGTTTTTGGCCAGCTACCCATTCACTTTTCTTATCTCTTTTTGAGATTTTTTGCAACATCTCACATCAACTTAATTACTCTATCATCCATTTAGATATTCCACCTTTTAGACCGCTGAAATGATGCTCCTGTATTAGCGAGTCAAGGGCAGGTATTTAGGGAGCCAAAAAGCCATGGGTAGGCCTCTTTGGAATATCATTTTTCTGAAATGGCACTGCTTCACCCGCTGTTAATGAGGATAATGAGTTCTGAGATGTCACTTCCTATTGACCTTTAACTCAAACTTCCTCGACACTTTACCCCCTGTCAAAGGTTCCATAGTTAAACCTTGACACACTGCGTCAAACAGCATTCCCCCAAGTGTCATCTCCAACCTCTCAATGGCGACACATTCCCTGTGAAACAAAGATCTGGCACTCCAAACTATTGAACCCTAATTATGTATTTTCAAGTTCTCTCAATGGCAATCGCCGGTCCACAGCGCAAATTCATCTCCGGGGGGGAGAGGAGATTGCAGTGAGGGAGTAGTTGGAGGGGTCACATTCCTGATCTTAGTAATCTTTCCCTCCTCAGGGCCGACTGTGCACCATCCATTTTCTTTCTTTTCTCCTGTTTAAGGCTCCCGTCAGGAAAGTAACTGTTTGCATTGGATGCAGCGGAGATGAATAGGCAGTGCGTTACCTTTTCTTGGACAACCAGTAGCTTATTTTGTCTTTCAAACCATGAATAACTGCCATTTGCACAAAGCACCTTTTAATCACATTACATGGCCAGAGCTTGAATAGAAGACTTCCTCTGCCATTCTTTTGTCACAAGCATCTAGATCCTGTTTTATATGCAAGGCTTAGCCCATTGTCGCTGCTTTCTCAGCAATGCAGTTTACCACTAAGGTGTTTTTGATTCGTCTTAGTGTACTGCCGGTCCATTGCGTGCAGTTGTTGAAATCACTGAAGTGGAGATGACGACAAAATTGAAAGAACAAAAAAAAAAAAAAGAAAAAGTTTAGTATGCTGCTTTATGATGCGTTCATATTAGACTGAGGGTGAGACTACATACATCCTGACAAGCAGACAGTATGATGTTCTGAAGCAGGACCGGATGAAAAGGACTGATATAGTCTGAAAACAAAGAGTGTTATAACACTCAGATATCAAGAGCAACAGTGTGTTCTTCTTTGTGTTAGCCTGTCTTGCTTTGGCAGAGCAAAACAGATGGAGAGTGTTAATGAATATTTCACTGAGCTTAAGATGCTGAATTCTTTGCCATTGCTTCCTATGGACAGAATTATAATCACCATCTAACAGAAAGATGTGGTGATTTTGAACATGGAAACATCTATAATTCTGATTAATCACTTGCTGCTTTAATTAACATCTACTTTCGAACTTTGTCAAATACTGGATTTGTTCCCCTCTTTCTGTAGCTAAACTATAAATCTACTGCTCTAAATCTGCAGCTTGTCTCTTTTCTACTCCTTCTCTCTCAAACCAATTTGCTACTTGCTTTTTCTATTTGCATTTCTTCTTTGCCTGACTCCTACTTATATCCGTTCTCTTTTCTATTTTATGTCTGTATGCCTGTCTGCCTACCTATCTGTCTCTCTCCAACTCCCTCTTGGCTTACATGTATAGCCCTGGATTCCAGAGTATCAGGTAAAAAAAAAACATTTTTAACTTTGCTTAAGAATTGTACCCTTCATTCAAGATGTTTTTTTCTGATCCAGCTGAACACCTTTATTTTTCTTAATAAATGTGATCTCTGTTTAAAAAAAAACCAAACAAACGAAAAATAAATAAAACGGGTAAGCCTGCAGCTTTCCAGTCATATACTGTCACTCATTCTTAGTATTAGCTATTCAGCTCAGTTACATAATGACTTTGATTTAAATACAGAGTGGAGAGATTGAAATTAGAGCAGAAGCTAAAACGTGGCAAAGACAACAATAATCTTAGGGAAAACCTACCTGCAAAGCTTCTTTTCAAAAACATTTAAACCAAGTTGGCAGGTACATCAGCTTTATGCCAGCAACCGTTTTCCACTTTTTGTGCTCCCTGTAAGTTACAATAAGTAAATGTGTTTGTCAGTCTTAGCTCTATGCCACCACAGAGATAAGTAATTTTCTTTTCCAAATGTTTCCCTTTCCTCGGTTGTGTAATAGGAGCAGTCAAGATAGGATATAAAGGTAAATTGAACCACTACCCCCCAAGGGAGATTGTCACGAACAATCCCTCCCCGCTCTCTGTCTTTCCTAGCACGGCGTTTATACACCTGTTCTATGTCCAAGTCGATCATAATGTTTCTGCTGTGATCCTGCTCCCCCGATATGTTCCCTCATCTCCTGTCCGTCTTAACCAGTCTCCCACAGACTCCACGGTCCCTTCTCCCCCCTGTGTTAATTCCCTGTGTCTGCCAGATTAAACGCCCAAAACTGGTGTGGTTTAGTCATGTTTCGGCTCCCTGTCTTCACCCTTCACTAGAAGGAATGCAATCTGGCAGCAAGTGCTCTGTTTTCTGTAAATGTAGAGACTCTAGATCCTCCCTCTCCTTCTCACAGTTCTTCCCCTATTTACATATATACTTCCCTTTCCCCTTTGATGTTGCCGTTACTTCACATGAGTGTTTCTAACATCTGCAATGGGCTATTCCTTCTTTAATTATTTGCAGGCAAAAGCATTAAACTTCCAAGACAGCCACTGATTTTCAGCCCTTTTAATGGGATTTGTGCAAATCTGAGCTCACAAGGACTCCTTTAAATCTTGATTCAAATTGGGGGAAAAAAATACCCTCAAAGGTTTGGCTCCAAGGCAGCCCTTGATTTGAAAATTACACTGAGAATGAATGCAACCAAAATACACTTGACTCATAGAGAATCATTCAAACCTTGATTTAAACATAGAAAAACTCCAGTTGCAGTGGGGATTTGACTCAATATGCATGTACAGTGCCTCCCATTGTATTTTTAACAGTAAGTAAACAGTTTAGCAGGTTTCCCTCTTTTAGTCCAAACATTTCACTTTTCAGTGTAGCTGTACATGCTCCTGAAACTCATGTGAAACAACTGTAATGCCTCACACCCTCCCCCCACATCCTCAGTCCTGTCAGAGGTGTATCGTATTGTATGTTCACTCAAAACTGTCTTTGATCATTTTTGTCCCTCCTCTGCCCCTGTCCACTCTAAATACCCCCCTTGCTCTTGTCCCCCCCTCCTGATTTCCTTGTTCTGACTTGCTTGGCTGTTTGACACGTACATGATGTGTTGACAGACGGCTGCCCCGGGCTGTGCAACAACAACGGGAGGTGCGTCCTCGATCAGAACGTCTGGCACTGCATCTGCCAGTCGGGATGGAGAGGGCTGGGATGCGATGTAGCGACTGAAACGCTCTGCTCAGATGGCAAGGATAACGAGGGAGGTAGGAAGCAGTGAAAGACTCGTACAAATAGTCTTTTAGCCTCAGAAAAGACTTGTCTGTGTATCTCTTATTGTGCAAGACGCCAAATTGGCTTTGATGTGTGCTCCTCTGTGACGGTGCAAACAAAACAAATCAATCATACATAAAACATCAGTGGAAAGAATATGTAAATGTTGTGCCAGAGCAGATTGTTAAACAGCATGCTTTAAAATATACAGTAGATCAATTATAAAAAGTAGTTGAGACTATATATTAATACTCTAGAGCGAATAAACTGCTCATCAGCCTGATCAACAAGCCCAGAACTTTTGAGGTTCATATTAGAGTAGGTGACATACTTTGAAATAGTAATGTCAGCTCAGGATCTCTGCTGTCACTTTAATGAACTTAAGTTCACATCAGGAGTCATCTGTGTGCACTAGAGCTCAACACAATAATGGAGGCGCTCACACGTTTCCAAATGCATCCAGGTCAACAAGGCTTTCCCTCCCTGTCTCGACTGTCCATCCTGTTTTCCAGATGGGCTCGTCGACTGCATGGACCCAGACTGTTGCACTCAAATCTCCTGCCAGGGTCAGACCTACTGTCGCGGCTCGCCTGACCCCGCTGCCATCGCCGGCCAGGGCCAGAGTTCAGCCTTCCAGCCCACATCCAAGGGCTTTTATGATCGCGTCAGTTTCTTGATTGGTCCCAGTGGCAGTCATGTGATACCCTGGGATAACCCGTTCAACAGCAGGCAAGTGGCTTAATGAATTACTGACAGCTCTTTAATTATTTGGGTCACGTTAGCTGTTTGCTGTCTCATTACTAGTTTGGAGAGACACCTGTGTTTGTGTAGCCACTCCAAAAACGTCAAAGAATCCCACATCTCTTTGTCTTTGCAGTCACGGTGACAAGTGTGTTTACAGTGGTGTCGCTGCCACAAGCGTTTAGTTCTTTTACCAATCAAGATTAAGTAGCTCAAGGGTGAGCTTGCTCCCTGCTAAAAACAGCACTCATGTCTGTGAAAACATAAAGATTAGAGTTTCTTACACCAAGTTAAGCATCATCTGGTCTTTCAAATTGATATCAGTAGGCTACCCATCAAGCAGTATATTTAAATATCTTAGGCCAGCACACTTAAATACAGTCGACTTCTCTTTTGATATTTTCATGAAAGGGCTTTTTTTCTTAGAAACTATGTTTGCACAGAAAATTACATTAAAACTGTCTGCAAAGAGGCAACAACTTAATAGTATTCTAAACGTTAACATCAAACAGGGGTAAATGCATTTGTGTTTTATATGTTATTACTGGATGCAACATTTATAGAAATTACAGCTATTGTTGGTATTATATAATACACATTTTGCTACATATTTCACTTAGATGGCAGTTTCTAGTGCTTTCTCTAGGTGTCATTTTCTGTTTTGTTGGACCGTAGAGGACTAAGTGTTTCAGTAGTGTTACTTTTTACCCATGCTACACATGGATGTCAATGTCAGTCTGTTGCTCAGTCTGCTTTGGTCCAGATTGAAATATCTTAACAACTATTAGATGGATTGACATTAAATTTTGTGCAGACAATAATGGTCCCCAGAGGATGAATCCTACTGACTTTGGAGAACCCCTGATATTTCCTCTAGTGCCACCAGCAGGTTGACTTGTTTGGATTTCAGCAAAATATCCCGACATCTATTTTATGGATTGCCATGAAATTAGGTACAGAGATTCATGTTTCCCTCATGATGAATCACGCTAAACTAAGGTGGTTAACATTGTAGACAATATGATAATACTAACATGTGAGTATTGAGTATGTGAGTATTATTATTGTGAGCATATTATGCTGATGTTTTAGGTTTATTTTCCCTGCAAATGCTGCTAGATACACTGAACACAGCAGCAGAGAGAGTTTGTATGTCTTTCACAGACATTTGACCTTCTAGCGTTGTGGTCTTTTTATTCATGATAAAAACATTGCAATATGACATCACATTTTCCTTAGCTTTTAGCAAGAATTCAGCTTTTAAGGTGTTCATCCAAGGTAAAGTCATTGATGATGATACCTCACCTGAATGAATAGACTACTTGACTACATCAATGTACAAACTGAGGAGACAGTTATATTTTTCATTAATGTTTCAAATGTTCAAAATTTCAGTGCACTCCCACATCTGTTGAGAATCATGAGTAGAATTTGTATTGTGACTGATGGAGAGGAAAATGATTGCCCACTGTGTGCAGAAGGCTTTGGGAATATTTCCTCCAATAGTTTAAAGTAATCCTTATGTAAATAGCATGCTTTACTGAAAATATAGAATGAGGCAATGTCTGCCCCCCCCAGCCGGGGTTCTCAGTAATCCTCATCCTCATTGTCTTCAGCTTACTGTCGATTTCATGTCTGGCAGTGGCATTAGCTCTCTTGCCTTTTTATCTCCCGGTGGAAGTTAGTTTTATAGTCAAAAACATCACGCTGCATTTCAGAGCCTCTGCAAACATACATACATACCACACAATTTTACAAAATTAATAACTTTTTTTTTTTTTTACTGTATCTTATGAGCACAAACACTGCCTATATAAAATACTTTTTTGAAAGAGTCAGATAGTGACTTAGAATTTAGTAGTGGCAGGGTTTGTTTGGAGACCCAAACATTCATTTGAGGTTACAGGTTGAATAATTTATTGACAGCCTTTGCAGAGTATACATTATATAAAAAAAGTATCTGAAGTACTGGAACAAAGCCAGAACAGCATCAGGACTTCCAACAGCAGCGGTGACTGTTATGCCTAGTCGCAGAGTTTCTGATCTCTAACGGTACAGAGATGGGAAGCAGTTAGAGGTCACTCCTCTCCTTCTATTTTTTTAAGAAGCCATTGTGTAAGCAAGGAGAAAGGGAACATATTTCAATGTGTGGTCAGCGTTCAGAACTCTGCAGTAAACTTGTCCCTTGTATAGCATAGATAGTTAAATGTGTTGTGGTTTAGTGCCCCCCCCCCCCCCTCACTAGTACCCAGCCATATCACATGTCCCCACACAAGTCTCCCACTGGGTTTTCAGATGTTTTTCTACAGCCAGTATGAGACAATGACAGATAAGAATGTAAGAATTATATGATTAATGTAAGGGGTTTCTGCAGGTGGTGTGACTTGGCGTTTGTTTGGGGGGCTCTCACGGCATTCGTCTGCCTCTTTAAATTAATAGAGACACAGGGAAGAGAGAGTGAACCTTCGCCGGGGCTCTTAAGTGGCCTTGTTCCCTGAGTCGGTAAATAAAGGATGGGAGATGGTTGTGCCAGGCGTGGAGAGGGAGGGAAATAAGAGAGGCCAAAGCTGTTGATCATCCCTGTCTCACATACGTAATGACCCAGAGATAAAGTGGCAAAATGAGACATATCTTGCCCACCAGTGACTAATGCAGAGGGAGCACTTTTAAAATTCTGCTCTATGGTTGAGAAGTAAGGAGTGATTAAATGTTGATGGAGAAATATCGCTCTGTCTCCCCCATGTAGCTTACAACATGGGACTGACTTAACAAATGACTTCACACTTAAGAATATACGAACGAGAAGCAGTGTTAGGTAGGTTTTACCTGAAGGCCCTGCAGTCACATTGAATAATCGCAGAGGATATCTGAGGCTTTAATCATGTATGAACCTTCCATGTCTGAGATTTATGATTCAAAAAATACCAAGAAAACACATTTTTGGGGCAAAAGCAGGGGAGTGGATGCTGGAGGTGAAGAGCCTTTTGACCAGAGGCAGATCCATTTACCAGCAGGGAAAATCTGGGTGGGCAAAGTGAATGAGTAATGCTCTCCCATACTACACTAACTACCATAGAGGTGGCCGTAAGTGAAGCATTTAACCCCCCCACATTCCCCGGTGGCACTGCTCTTTGGCCAGCAGTAGGAGGTGGGTTATATAAGGGAGCAACCGGGTGTGAATGTATGTAAAACTAGTGGTGGATAAGAGGACCTTTGCTACATTTTTATTTTCTAAATAGGAGCATGTTTTTGCCTCTGAAGACTTCATTCAAACCAACAAAAACCTTCACAGTTTGACTTTTTACTGATGAACATTTTGTTTTTTGCATTCATGTCCCATTTTCTTTTCACATGACTTCACCTTTCTAAAGTGCTATGGCGATTCTTTTCTATTGTACCATTGCATTTGTTTTTTTCAAACGCCTTAACATTTTTCCCTTTGTGACAGTTTGCCTCCAGCATTCTGTTGTTCTGAATTCCGATAAAGTGGCTCTTGACACGTCAGCCATCGAACTTCTCACATCAAGAGGATAACTGTAACCGAGTTAAAGAGCTTGTTCTAACACAATTCTTGTTGATTTATTATCTTTCATCACAAGTATTACCACAGACATTTATCACGCTAGCGAGCACAAGACTTGAATATGACACTGACAATAGTCTTTTTATTGGAAGCAAAAGAATAGTGCAAGAATAATCACGCTTGGATCGCACTCTCTTGAAAATACAATTTAGCGGAAATGCTTAATTCAGAAAGGTCAGAGATAACACTGTGAATATTTCATTCATGAATCTCATTTGATATGCCTACTGCTGAATATATTGTACACATAATTTACATCAATTTAAGTTGACTTCATTTAGTAGTCTGAAAAAATGATTCTTGTTGGCTAGCTAATGTGCTGAGTTTTACCCTCTTTGCTTTGATGCCTTACGTTTTCTGTGCTGGCCACACACATTGAATTGCCCTAAGGGCTATACATGCCTTTGTATGTTGCATTTTGTCCCAAACTATTAATACTGAAAATAGGGCTTATGTGTGAGAAAAGAAAAGTCCATCTTTGTGTTCTTGTGGAATATAAATGCTGCAATACATGTGCAAGATGCTGCAAAATCTTAATAGTCCTTGATGCCTGGAAAACCTCATCCCATCGAATTATGGGCTTTTAAAAGCCGTAAACAGACAGAGAGGTGCTCTGTGAGGTGGCATTTTCATGAATAACAACCACTGGCATGTGTGTGTTCCTAACTGTCAGTAAATCATATATCCCTTGCCGCTGGCAAAGGGATGACAGTTGTTAGCAACATTGATGCCGTGGCCACGTGTTGACGCCGGCTGGCGTTGTTTGTTTACTCAGCCCTTTCTGTGTTTGTTTGCCCCCACAGCCTGGCGTCAGTCATTCGGGGTCAGGTCCTCACAGGAGACGGGACACCGCTGATTGGAGTCAACGTGTCTTTTCTGCACTACCCGGAGTACGGCTACACCATCTCGCGGCAAGATGGCATGTAAGGGAGTCTGTACACACATGCATTAACTGCGGCATACAGGGACACACATTTATGAACACTGATTTACATGTCCAAAAAAACATGAGCACTTTACCTTTGGAACAATTTATTTGTGGCATGGACCGCTGTCCCCAGACCAGTAGGGAAAAATGCACAAAAAGCTGTCCAACAGTGGGAGAGTCGTCAGTTATCCAAAAAGCGCTCAAAACAAATTGAAACTGCAGCACATTGTGCCCTAAAACACTTCCTCATGCAAATGTCACAGTGGTGGAGGCCATTTTGAAGCAGGCTGTTTAAAATGCATTGAATCAGCAAGGGTAGAATCAATCTGCCCGCGGTGTAGTAAAACATGGGATTACTGTCTGACCTTCTTCTGCTGTTACTGCAGACGGGTCCTTAATAATGGGAGTGCAAACACATACAAGACAAACATATGTCATATATTTACAGGAAGGGTTCACCTCAGGTAGGAGCTTAATTTTGCAGATGGTCGTCCGAGATAGTGAACCAGGCCGTCATTCAAATCAGATCCAGGCGTGTGTATGTGTTTCCAGTGTGGAATAAAAGGCTTATGAGTGGCAGAGAATTGTACAGCTGTTGTTATGAAGCACAATCCTTGTGTCCCCAGATAGCTGAGGATTAGCTGATTTCTTCAGATATTCCGCCCTGTAACTCTTCTGACAAGGAGCGTGATAAATGGTTGGGGATAATCACACTTGGTTAGCCAACAGATCCGCTCAGTGTGTTAAGAAGGGGGGGCAGCATCAAAGCCTGGCCTCTTGCAGCTGTGAGCTCCCCACTGCCCAAAGTGGAGAGAGCTTGAGAAGGAAGCTGTTTTAGGTCAGCTGCACAGCTTGGCTGTTGATGTGTGTGTCCGTGTGTGTGTGTCATTCTGGGCCGGGGTGCGCATGAGGGACGTGCATAAGCATTTGAATCTGTGAGTGTGTGTGCGTCTCAGTGCATGTGAATGCATGCAATGTCACCACACAGATGCTTTACCCCCTGGGTAGTGGAGCTCACCGAATATATAGAGCAGCACTTCAAAGACTCGCCCTTCATTTCCAAACCAGTAACTTTTCCCTGAGTAATGTCGTACTAATTAAAACCAGTTCACTAGAGAAAACTCCCAAGACTCAAGGCTCCAAACCAAATTCAACCATGTCTTCTTACACAATGCCTGGTTAAACAAAAGTCATAAATTTGATTCAGTGAATGATAATAATATATGGAGGCTGTGCAGAAGGAATACACTTGATAAGAAAACGTTCTCTCTTCCATTGAAAAAGCATAATCAGGCTGGAATAAATATTTCCTTTGCTACTTTAAAATTAAATGGTGAAAATCCAGTTTGTTACAACCTGTGGCCTGATATTTTCATAGTTCAAGCCATCATTTCCATCAGTAATAAAATTGTAACATTGCTAAATCAGAATCAGAAATACTTTATTAATCCCAGAAGGGAAATTGTTTAAATACATACATAAAGACAAGTCAGATTGAGCAAGAAACATGAGTAGTGAGACAATATGACAGGATTCAAACGTACCCTCATCCTTTCTGGGTTCAACTTTGACCCCATCTTTATTTTTAGTCTTATTTATTACCAAAACTAAAACATCATGGTTAAATACATACAATAATAAAGCTCAATGGAAGGAAGCCAAGGGGCTCATTCAGATTCCTAGCATGCTTACTGCAGTTTCCTGTGTGTGTGTGTGTGTGTCATTATGAGAAAATCTGACTTTCGAACAGACTAGTGAATATGCTTTAACAGCAGCTTTATACAAAGAACGTTTTACATGGGCATCTTAATTTAATATATTTCATTGTTATTTTTTAAAGCAGATTACATTGTAATATTCAAGATGCTCACTGCATTTTCCTGATGTACAAGGAAAGGTCGTCTGTTGATGTTTGGCACAAACCCAAATTTCCAAAATTGCGAAACCTAAATGTTGTCAGATAGAGCCTTGTGTAAAGCAGAATTTAACCAAAAGTCAAAGGTTTCTGTGTGAACACTTCCGGATCAGGCACACTACCACTAGCTATAGACGCAGGCTGGTCTCCCTGATCTCCCTTGTTATGTGATTTTAAAATGATGAGACTGAAGCCACAGTGCATTTCCTGTTTTATTGCTCATTATATAATGTTACTCTTTTTAGTCAGTTAAGGAACTAAACTGTGTGTGTGTATATATATATCTTTGGTGACTTGAATAAATAAATAACAAACCTACATACCTTTCTGTTTTACCTCAAAATAAAGTGGTTTAGATCATCTCAAAACATGTAGTGATCTCAGCAATTACTTGAGAGTACAATGATATCATAACCAATAGAAAAGATGGCCAAAACTATGAAAATAAACCCAAGTTGTAATAACTAGAGTCTGCACTAACTACAGTCAATTTAGTGCTAAAAACACAGTTTATTCACTTACTGACAATGTGGTTTCATGATATTGTGTTAAGGTTTGACCTCTTGGCCAACGGCGGTGCTTCTTTAACACTGAGTTACGAGCGCGCCCCGTTCCCCACGCTGTACCGCACGGTGTGGCTGCCCTGGAGCGTTTTCCATGTGATGGACACAGTGGTGATGAAGCGGGAAGAGAACGACATCCCCAGCTGCTACCTTACTGGTCTGATCAGGCCCAACCCCCTGATCCTGGCAACGCCCCTCTCCACTCTGTACAAGACCTCCCCAGAGGACAGTCCCATCATCCCCGAGACCCAGGTGAGACTGCTGTCACAGAGGTGACCTAGGGAGATCACATTACAGGGCGTTTTAATGGTCAATTCCAAGTTTCTGCTCATATCTGATTGTTTGGAATGACTTTTAATAATTTGACCCATGTTTGATTCCAACATTACAAGCAGCAGTGTTGAAAATACACAGACACAGAGTGACGATAATACTGTTATCTTCCTTTTACCATGGCTTCTCTCGCTTATGTTAAACAGTCAGATTTGCCTCTCAGTTTGCCTTTGAGCTTTGATTGAATTGAGGCGTCTCCCCAAATACTAAGCCATAAATTCTCTCACAGTAATGCTGATAAATTCTGAGGGCACATCACATGGAGGTTACAGGCCTCAGGATTTGGTTTGTATCCATTTGGCTCAAATCAGAGTTGAAAATCCCTGAATGCAAAATGTGACTAGGCAGCTTTTGCTGTTAAAACTGATTTAGAAAAAAAAATAGGTCTTGGTTACTTTTTCAGCATGAGCATAGTGGCAGTTTGTGAAGTAAAACCTGGTCAAGAACTGGGACTCTACAATAAAAAGAGTATGAGTTGTCAATTATTAGTCGTGGCGTTCAAGTAACAGTATTTTTTCTCAGACTTAAATAATGAAGAATTAATTAATTGCCTGTGGAGTTTGCTCACAAAAGACTCTGTCAACTCTGTGGTTTGGTATAAATAGGAACTTCATTTTAATACTTTAGCTGCAAATTCATAATGTTTGGTTGCACTGCATACAACATGGTTAGCCTGTATTTCTGTATAAACCTGGCAACAAACAAAATGTCTCTTACGTGGCTGAATTGCTCTCTGAATAACAGTGAACCCCAATCTAGGACATGTAAAATATTATAATAAACATTACATCACATAAACCTCATGTACAATATACTGTAATTAGAGTCATCCTTTACATTAAATGCCAGCAAACTCCTGCTGCTCTTGTTATTTAAGTATATATTTCACACTGTGTATATGGCACCAGTCTGACTGCTAATTAAAATCATAGGTTCTTCACGAGCAAGTGGCCATACCAGGCAGTGACCTCAACCTGGTGTACCTGAGCTCCAGGGCAGCTGGCTACAAGCCCATCCTCAAGGTGCTCCTGACCCAGGATCGTCTCCCCTTTGGCCTGATGAAGGTCCACCTGATGGTGGCCGTCATGGGCCGTCAGTTCCAGAAATCTTTCCCTGCCTTCCCCGACCTCTCATACACCTTCATCTGGGATAAAACAGACGCCTACAATCAGAAGGTCTTTGGCCTTGCAGAGGCTGTGGGTGAGTACCCGCTGTGAAGCTGCCGACTGAAGATGTTGTGTAAGCGAAGGTTTACTGTCAGATACTCGTGCTACCTTCAGGCAATGAACCTTGGTTGCACTTTTGAAGATTGATTTTATTATTTTTAAATTGAGGATTATTGAGCCTTTGCTTTTGTTACCATGTACAATAAAGATTTCGCAGTTGGTGTGAAATTCTGAAATCCCCGTGCTGCATTTTTGAAGACTGCTGCTCTTTTGCTCACTTCTTTCTTTTGCACAAATTATATTTTTAGCAGCAATGCACTGACTACAGCATTGCCTATAAGGCAGTGGCCGGAAAAAAAATCCAGCAAGGAGTCAATAGTCACAATAAAAAATAATCACAAATAATGACAACATCTTTTGATCAGATCATTCATAACAGCATAAAACAATTATGATTTATGTTAAATAAAAGTGTCATCTTGAACATTATCCTGCTTTAGGGTGAACCTTCCTGTATGTTCATATGGCCTTGTTTTTACAGAACTACATGCAGTAACACTTTCATCTTAATGTTTTGCAGAAAAAAACTTTTCAAAGTCTGAAAAAAGGCTGAGGGATTTTGTTAAGAAGGATGAATGTTAGAGCACTCCAGCTTATATATTACAGAGGAAAAAACCCCACAGCCCTGACAATCAGCAGGATTCACTCATGGCTTATAGCATTTACTATTTACTATAAAGTGCTCCATCTGAGCCTTTATTGTTTATAAAATTCATTCCACTTTACATGCGATTTGGTGGTTTATTTGCATTTACACAAGATGAAACAGACAAATGAAAAGAGAGCACATAAAATACAAACTGTGCAGGTGAGACACAGAAACCCCACGGGTCTTCAAAAATCATCCCAGCTGGAGAAAATGACAGTGAAAGAGAAAGTAGAACCAGTAAATACAGAAAACAGTCACAATGTGTGCTGAATGATGTATAGGCTACAAGCCTCATTGCTGCCATAAGTGTCAAGTAAGGAGGTTGCAACCTTGCTCACCATAGGCATCTGCCATCATTACTTTCAGTGTCAGTGGGATATGAATACGAGTCCTGCCTTGATGTGGTGCTTTGGGAGAAGAGGACAGCGGTGTTACAAGGCTATGAACTGGATGCTTCCAACATGGGAGGGTGGATGTTGGACAAACACCACATATTGGACACTCAGAACGGTAAGAAATGCTCATATAAATATATATATATATGGTATATGTGTTTGTGTGTGCATGTGAGATAGAGATAGGTGGCCTCTTAGGGTTACAGGCAGGTGGTCTTTACCCTGAATCACCGCAATAAATACTTGATTCAGAATAAAATACGGTTCGTCATCCCATCTGCAGATAATAGAGGAGAGTTTTGAAGGGCCGATCATTCACAGTAATGACGGAATAAATCAGTGACTAAGTCACCAGGGTGCAGGGCTCGATACGATTCCACACCACTCAGCTATTTTAGGAAGAAGACGGCCTTTTGCTGCTCATGAAGGCTTGCTTTTTTGATGAACAGGCGTCATGTTTAATTCTCGCATTCATTCAGTAAATTAAATTAATTTCTTGCTCTGTCATCAGTCACAATCGCTTTAATCGCCAAGTACAATAAATGGACATGAGTTTGTCTTTGTCGTGGTGGTGCAGAAACATGAGAAAGTGAAACATGCATAATGAAACTATCATATATACATATAGGACTGAGTCATTGCTGGTTTACAGCATATAATCTAAAGAATTCAGTGCTATGTTGCAACTGTGCAGGCAGCAATATGACTGCAATCATAAGAAGTAGGCCTCAGGGTAGTGTGCATTGTCAGTCTGCCAGGCCGCTGTTTTGACATTAAACCCACTCCGGCTCACAACTGTTGTTCCAGTTGTCCAACACAATTTGTGTCCCTTTTATCTTGAAAATATTCAAGGTTACAGTCAGGACTTCAGCAGAGTCCTTAGTCTCACACTGTCAATTTGTGACTGGATATTTAGTTTTTTTGCATGTTTATTTTGTTTTAGTGCTTTTGTTATTTTTAGTAAAAGTGGAGAGAGACAAGAAATGTGGGGAAAGAGCATAGGGGCATGACATGCAGCAAACAGTCTGGCCAGCTAGAAATCAACAAGAGACTCACTGCTCAAGGCATTTGCGCCCATGTGGTATGCTCCCTAACTACTCGAATATCAGGTCGCCCCTCTTTGTTCATTTCATCCATTTGTACAACTTGCTAAATCATTTGCATTTGCAAAGTCATCAGTCAGTATAGATGGATGGATAGTTTAGATATCACCAAAGCAGACTTCCAAATGGCATACAGAAATAAATACAGGATTTTCTGTTTGACCAGCAACTAACAGAATGTGTTACAGCTTGTGTAAACATCAAATACAGAAAAGAAACTGGTAATTATACCTTTTGTAATGGTTTTCCTGGTTCTAGCCTGATTCTTGTGTCTTTGAGCCACAGAGTCTGGGGACTTTCTTTGATATTCCCTACAGCAATAGCATCACTGCTGAGGAGCCTAGCATTGTTATGATTGATTTTTCTTCTGATTCAACTTTGTTTTCATTGTTCTGAGAGAGAAAACGCAAAGCAGTGCAAATGTTACAGCTGATATAATTTGTAGATGTGGCCCTGTTCTCAATCTGTTGTCAGTTTTAAGTTTTGAGACAGTCACAGAATAGGTTCGGGCAGGTATGTTTGCATGCAGACTGAATGTATGACAGAGCAGAGCAGTAGAGATAGAGCAAGAAAGTGCAAATGTATTACCTTCCCTTCTTGTGGTGCAGAATCTCATTTTAAGATGAAATGTTCATTTATGTGTCCATCAAGAGGGAACAATATCACCTGATATGCAGTGATATTAATATTAACACCCCTACAAAAACATCTAGCTTTACCTAGTATGTCTTCCACTCTTCAGAGTTGTATTGTACACCTACACGCAATCAGAGGTCATACTGTTCACCTAACAGGTAGGAGTACAACTCTTTGTTGATTTGCTTCCTTTTCCTGTGCAGAAATAAAGCTGAAGTAAAGTAAATTCCTCAAAAAGCAGCACAATGTTACAAAAGTAGCTTTATGTGAGCTTGTTATCAGGCAACTATCAGCCATCAGCTATCATCACTTTAGGGTACATGACTATGTAGTTGCCAGTAATTAGTATGACACTCACTGGATTTTGTTCAATAGATGAATCACTGGAAAATGAATCATTTATTTTCTTTTAAGTGCAATGCCTGACTCTCAAAGTTCTGCAAAGGATTGGTTTCTAAATGACACAACCCAAGTGTGTGAATGAATAGTAGTAGTTTATAGGGCACCACAAGCAGGTTCTGTGAGGTTTAAGGGTTCAATGAGGTTCACTGGTTTAACAGCACACTATTAAAGTGTGTGTGTGTGTGTGTGATTAACTGTGTGTGAAGATAGACTACTGCTTTTATATTTATTCATGGTGCCGATATTGAATTTAAATGGATACAAGTTTTGTCTTAATCTCTAGTGGCGCATAGAAAATGCGAGCACAAGCTGACCAATCACAATTGTTGTTGTCTCTGTGTGGTTTCTCCACAGTCCGGATGTGTAGTTATATTTATGAGGAGGGTTGCATGAGCTCTGGTGGAGACACAGAGCCTCCTTACATATGCTCTGCAACCGTCTGACACAAAAGTATATATCTGGCTTTAGCCAGTGTCTCTTTTGCCGGGTCCCTCAAGCACTAAGTAAACCTCAGAGGTTATTTCAGTTACAAGATATTTTGACAACAAGAGGAGGTCTGTTTTCAAGAAGCAATGCTTGTGTAACTAGAACTCCATTCTGCCTACTTCTTGGATATAGTATTTTATAGCATCTCACACACCCACAATTGGCAGGAGCAACACTGTTCATCCCACAATCCTCAGTGGGTTTACATAGTTATATCATCCATGTATTCTACATGTATAACAGTCTTTTCACATCTCAGAGATTGCACAAACTGTCTTTTGTCGGATGCGGTTGTGGAAAACATGTCACAGAAGCAGTTCCTGAAACATAATCTTCCTTTACTTTGTTCAGACCCTGGTTCTAGTTTGTCCCGTTTCTTTGTTGAGCATTAAAAGAAGAGACACAGGGGCCCATTGCCGTACCCAATCTGTCAAGCCATCCAGAACGTGAAGTTTGTGAAGTGTGCAAAAGAACATTGAAATATGCCTCCAGCTTGACTGCTGCTGGAGCGTTGTGTTTGATCCCACCTGTCTCAAAGTATAGCACACCCATCTCCAAAGCCTTCACTGTGGCAGCATCACAGTTGGAGTTGTAGTTGTTGTGAGATGCGTTTGTAATCAACAGATAGGTGCAGCACGTGTGATATGCTAATGTATGCTGCATCCTTTATTAGACAGAGCTGTGCTGTGTGTCTGGATATATCTGAAAATTGGATGTTACTGTGCATGAAAAATCATTATGTGCAGGATTGTACGTGTACTTGGAAACAGTGATGACAGAAATAAAACAACAACCAGATGGTGTGTTTTTCTGATGCAGTAAATGCTGCAGCCTCCCCAAGGCTTTTTCACACTTTTCACTTCTCCTATTATAGCACCGCCCTAAAAATAAATTACATAAAGTCTGACAAAATTTAGAAGATTCAAAACTGTGATGTCCTTTTTTTCATTTACCCCTGACTGACAAGAGCTTAATCAATTTGCCAAAAGGGTTTCATGCCACAATCCTATTAGCTCAACCCAAAGACAGTGAGCTCTTTTAAGACTGTGAAATGTTTTTATAAGCTACTTTGGTATGCTAGTTTATACTGTGTTCACATCAAAGTATCATAACCCCATCTGTAATCCTATCTCTTTGCTCACACATATATTTTTTACAGGTTGTTAGTAGGCACCTAGTTTTATCTCCTTGCATTTTCGCAATCCAAATTGAATTATTCAGTCTTGCATTCAGCCACTTTTTGACATTTGAGATTTATGGCCCACGTGGGTTTTTGGGCAAGGAATGCCGTTCGATATCCTCGGTCTGCTCGAAGATGAATCCAAATATCACTGTTTGCCTTCATCGCTGCTCCAGTATTGATTCTTTAATGCTGTAAACCTTGACTAATGTCCTCACCCAACATGTTAGCAAGCGGTGGTCCTCTGCAGCTGCGGGTTTAGCTACATACATTTGCTATCGCTCTTTGTTATGACTCCTGCATCATTTTTGCACCACTTCGAACATCTGAGGACTTTTTCTGTCATCGTTTGTGGCAAAAGACCCGAGCAAAAGCTGTCTCCTGGTCTCTGCCTCCTCTCCAGAGCCTGTCAAAATAGATAAGGCAAATTGCTGGTGTCTATGCTTTAGTCATGTCCTCCTGCCCCTCTTTTCTTTATCACAAGTGGATATGCTTTCCTCTCAATCTGCAGCTTGTCTCTGTCTAGAGTAACATAGCTGATTCTTATTGGACACAGCCAGATTGCAGCAACTCAGTATCTTGGAGTGTACTTACTGTACAGCTCACGCACATGCTGCATTTGGAAAGGTTTCCTGGCCACTTTTAGCCTCTATTATGGTGGATCGGGGGGAGCCTGGGTGGTATCTTAGAGAATGACACAGTACAAAGGAGAACAAAGAAGGACAGGATTGCAATTAAGACACACTCCCGCTCCTCCCCTACCAATCTCTGCACTCTCTATGTGTCACCAAGGTGACATTGCTCAGGGCGCTCCAGTTTTTTTATCAGGTATGGAGGCTCGGCCTTGCATTTGTGCCATTAATCATCTTGGAAACTGTGATGTTGGCATTAAAGAATTCTTTCCCACTACATGACTCAAATTAGCCCTTTTATAAAATTATTACTATTTCCTGTAATGATTCTAATAAAACAAATTTAAAAAGGTCATCAATAAGTGAATACGCGTGTTCAGACGTGGCCTTTGGGATCGTTTAGTGAAGAATTTTCAGTTCTATACACAAGAGGACGACAGCAATTTCCTCTCCTTGCTCAAATAATTTTGTAATGCCTCTGTTTTTTCTGCTTTATTTTCTATGATAGAAAATAGTCTTTTAGTCAAAACATTTCTATTTTGAATTGGTTTCTATTATTTATTTATTTCAAAATCCTTTTTTGGGCAATCTTTGCCTTGATTTGACAGCCAGTAGAGAGAGACAGGAAACATGCAAAGAGAGAGGGGCAGGACATGCAAAGGTCCCCTGGCTGGTATTTGAACCGGTGCACACCTTTACCATTAGGCTATCAGGGTGCCCCATCTTTAGATTATTTTTCAATATCTTTCCGTCATCATTTGGCAAATTCTATGTTACTGTCAGAGTCTAACTGTGTCTGAGTGTTTAATAATGTGGTAAAAGCTGCGTGATGTGCAGTTACAATATATTATGGGCTGTGTGCTTGCTGGATGGAGCAGCATTGGAGTGATTTTTGAGCAAGAGAGACAACATATTCTCAGACTTTCTAAAAAGCCTTTTCTTACTATGCCAAGAGCAACAGTGATTTTTCTTTCACCAACTTCTATCCAAAACTCAAACACGCCTCCACACTTTCGTTTACCAATCAATAAGCAGACATCCCTAATGGTTGATTCATTCAGCTGCCATATTTTTACTTTGACTTTGTCTCCTCTGCAAAATCTGTCGAGGGAGCACTAGTTTGTTTCAGTCTGTGCAGGAAAACAGATCTTTGCCAAAGTGTACAAATTGTATTCCTTCTTCTCTCACATAACAACAGTAGCTGTATCTTATTTTTGAGAAAGTTTTGTTTGCAGTTTTATAGATTTCACCTAAACTCTGCTTCAAAATCAGAACAGAGTGAAATCAAAGTAAAAATATAATATATTATATTTAGAAATACTTTGAAGGACCTTGTAGCCATTTTAGTCTGGACACTGTAGGACTCCCCTTCTTCAGCCTGAGGCACTGGATAGTCAGAAGCCAAATTCCCATCAGTGCAGCACTCCAGCTGCGACGTCACAAGCTTGATCCTTGCAACAATCATCAGCAGTAATGTGTCATGACTAAGTGTCCTTGAGGGAAAAAAACTGAACCTTAATCTGCTCACTCACTCTAAGTCGAATAACATAAGAGCAGCAGAACTTGTGTATGCGTGAGAAAATGAAAGTGAAAGAGTATTACATCCATATTAAGTGTGGCGTGATCGTGGGGGGTAGCTGATTGATTAGTGTATTTAATCCATTCCATTACGCTGTCTAATAGCCTATGGTAAGACTTGTGTGTACAGTAAACTGTGATGGAAGTGTAAATAGAGAGGACTACGGCGGCTTGCCAAAATGACCTCACCATTAAATGTTTTGGGTTTCTTTTTCTAAGCTGAACGTCAGCCAGACTGCTGTACTGCTGCAACTGATCCATGTGCTACACACTGCATTAGGCTCCTGAGTATTAGAAACGTCTTTGCCTTTCCAGAGAACGTTAAGGAGCTATTACACAAACAGACATTAAAATTCAAGTCAGATTACATAGCTTATTTGTTATTGTAGCTATGTTTCTAGGTGCAGCATCAACCTTTCAGTTCAGTGCAAGTTTTCATCACACTGTGTTTCATTTAGTGAGCAGACACATGGATCACGGTTCAATTAAAGTCCCAAGGTCGTTCGTTTGATGGCGCCACGCATAAAGCCTTCCCCCAAAGCTATTTGTCTTTGTTAGAGGCTCATGTATAATGCTCTCGAATACAAAAGGTGGATTGGTCAGATTGTCCTCTCAAGAGCCTCGCCGGGCCGTGCCTTCATTTGAATTTGCCCCTCAATCAATTAAATCATTGAAAGAACTCATCAGAGAACGGACGAGCAGCATGGCCGCATGCTCGATTTCACATACAACCAGGGTTACGATGGCTTAGGGATAACGCTGTGGGAAAACGACATTATGTGACCATTCAGTGGTGTCATAGATCCACTAATTAGTTCAGAGGCAGTATGAATTCAAACAAGTTGTTGGATGTGAATAATTAAGGCCTTCCAGCATGTGTGTCTTCCCTTTGATGTATTTTTACTCCTTTGAAGAGAGTCCCACTTTATTAGTACCCCCCCCCCCCCAAAAGAAAAAGCCAGTTATATCTGCTTCTTGTTAAAATATTTATCTGTAGTGACTCATCAAATTTGGTGAGTCTTCAGTGAAAATGTATGCACCGTTATGGGAGAGGTATACTGCACTTCATTTATGTTTACCATCTCTCTGTGACTTGGGGAAAGCGGTTCCTGTCAAAATTATTTTACATAAAATTGATTTAACCCACTGGAGCAGTTCTATAATAATACCAGGGGACTGAAGAATTAGGGTATATTAGTTAGATTGATGGTCAGTTGGTTGCCTGTGTGCTGTCTCCACTTGCGGCCCTATTTATTTAAATAATTGTCTGATTTTTACTCACAAAATACCATAAACAAAAGTCATTTAAACCATAATTTATTTTTCTTCTATGAAAAACATATTAGCGATGGCTCCTGAGGGCAACCTTAAAAGGTCTTTCACACCACTGAAATATAACTGATGGACAAAGTATCTACAATACAATTCTAAAATAGTATTGTAGTGTTTAAATGATGTGGGGACAGAATGCTGGATGGTGAAGTAAAAGTTATCATGAGAGCTTAATTAAACACCCTTAAATTCTGTAATAAACAAACCACACATTTATCATTTTATAGATAAAATAGTGTCCTAAGGTATTTAGTTACCTTAGTTTTTCTTCCGTTTTCAAGTTTGCAAAATGGCATTTAGACTGCACTAGCCTGAGTCAGCTACAGCATACTTTGTGGGTATTAAGAACTAAAGTAAAATAAATGTCTTAATATATTATAGCATATTAAGCTAAATAAGCCACATATATTTTACTTTGGTTGTTATATACACTACCGTTCAAAAGTTTGGGGTCACCCAAACAATTTTGTGTTTTCCATGAAAAGTCACACTTATTCACCACCATACGTTGTGAAATGAATAGAAAATAGAGTCAAGA